>VZTB01005044.1:1023058-1088411 GCA_013397245.1 Thryothorus ludovicianus
CTTCCTTTTTTTTCCCCCCTTCCTAGAGGTAGTCATTTATTACTCATTTTATGGGATGTTTAAGTAGCCCCCATGCTGAGCTGCAACACTTTAATTTCCTCACTTTTCACCTTAACTTCTTTTTTACTAGCTTCCTCATTTTTTAGCCTCCAATTTAGTGCACAATTTAGCATCAGTTTACTGATTCTCAGTACAATTCATCCTCTGAGGACACTTCTATTATACTATTACTTAAGCACATCTGCATTAATGTCACTTTTGTGTGGCTGCATTACAAGGCAGAGGTACAGAGCCCTGCTCTGCATCAGCCAGCTTGTCTACTGCTCATAGGGTAACAGCAGCACACACTGAACACTAAATTTGCCCTGATTTTAAAGGGGTCACCGGGAGCTCTGCCCCAAAACCAAAGTGTCAAGACGGACAGTGGATTGGGAGGCTCCTAGCACAGAAAACTTGGCCATGAGCAGCTGCTTTAAGGGTGGTGGTGGTGCTGAAGTTTGGCTGTTTTGCTTGAGGGGTTCTTTCAGTTTCATGGTTACACGTGTGTGTTCTGTTCAGTTCACATTTGCACGGGTATAAATATACAAAAACTCTTAAGAAAACAAAATCTGATCTCACTTTTGAAACTCTAAGATAAGGCAGGAAGAAAGGGGAAGTTGGGGAAAGTTTTGCAACCACCTCTCTTATGAAGAATATAGTCACTTCAAGAGACTGTGGGTAAGAGAAGAACATCACACAAAAATTCAGGGATATTGGAGCTTTTACTGAGGCTTTACCCCACAATGCATGTGAACAAAATATCCCTTGACAGAAAAACCTGATAATATTTGATGTCTTCCAGAGAAAATGTTGATTTCCTCCAAACCTGAATTTGTGATGCTTATTTTCAAAAGCTTTTTAGTCATCTGTACCTCTGTGCTCTCTTTAGGGGCATGGCTTTTCTTTGTGGAATTTTATGCAGTGCCTGTTATAAGATGAAATTTATCTTTGTTCAACTGCCTTGACCTTATTTTAATTTCATGTTTATAGTAATCTCTTGGTTCAATTTTATGGTTGCATCTCTTGCTTTCAAATGTGGAAGTCACCTGAGGAAAAAAAAATAAACAAAGAGAACTGTGTTTGTTCCTCAGACCATAGTGTCATCCAGCAAGGTTGGTTACTTTATTTTTTTGAAGCCAAGACCAGCTGAAAGTTCAGATGTGCATTTATCACAACAATGGAAAACACAAATTGGCTTTGTTTCCTTTTCCTTTGTATGAAGTCATTACCAAACATATTGGCTTGGAACCCTAGGGATTTGGAGCAGTCAGATTTAGAACAGGAATAAAAATACTAGGATTTTTCAGCAATAAAAGAGTGAACTTGAAACTACAAAAGAAAAAAAAAGAGTGAGAAAGCCAAAAACAGTGATAGAATTGAGACTGATGACTTTGTAATAATACAGTAAGGAAATTAACAGACTTGGGAAATGTTTTAGACTCATTGAGATCATTAAAAGTTGATTCTTTAAAGTATGAAAAGAGAAAGACTGAAGCTTTAGAAATTCACATTTTCTTCAGTAGGAAAAGGGTTGAAATACAAGTGACAATGCAAGAGTCGGAAAACAGGGAAAATTACAATTTTGATCTAGCCTTTTCTTAATTCCACTACTGAACAACTCTGAGACATCTTAAAAAGCTGGTTGTGTGAAGAAAGCATATATTCACTCCTGTTTGCTCCTGAGATGCCATTAACTGTGGGTTGGCCACTGCAGTCCAAAGCTGTGGTGCAAGTCTCAGAGGCAGAGAAGGCATGTGGGATGAGGCAATGCAGAGCAGGGGGAATGGCAGTGTCCCCACCTGCCTCACCACCCGCACCAGCTGCCACAGCTCACTGCCAGCACGGAAAGGTGAGACTTCAGCCTCTCTCTGCCATCCATCCCTGACCACCCCTTGTTTCTTGGGCAGTTGGTGCTTTTCCAACTGCATGTTGATGAGTGGTTTAGCTTCTGTGAGGGGGAAAAGGTAATATTCCAGAAGGCTTGTGCTGCAATATCCTTCCCTGCTCAAAATATTCAACAGGAAGCTAGAAATGTTAAGCCATTCCCTATCCAATAATCTCCTTTAAAAGACATCCTGGATCCAGTTGCTTTATGATGCTTCTGGTAATGCACATCAATAGATAGTGATAGAGTTATGTTCCAAACCCTATCTAAAATGGTCCATAATCAATTTTTTTACCTCATAGGAGATGCAAAATTCAATCGTCTGGAAGCCTAGGCAAGAGAAAGCTATGTTTAAACATCATCCCCTGCATGCCTGCAGAGTATAATACTTTTTAAAAGCTCATTTGACATATAGAAAAACATTTCACTATCCATAAACACAGTAGCTCTGTGTATAAAAGAGTGGGTAAATTAAACTATCTGAATGAAAAAAGAGCTGAACTATGGGAGCAAAAATCAGCTGAGTTAAAATGAGCAAAAGTTGAAGCTCTTTGTATCAAATATAAAGAGTGAGGCAGGAAACAAATTCTTCTGAAATATTCATGTTCTGAAAACATGCTTTAAGTATATATATAAAATCCCAGTTTTTTACTTTTATCAGGTCATGACTTAGTCCCTGAACAGGCACATTTTGACCCAATAGCTCTCATTCTGGGATCAGGGCTTAAATGACCTATTTGGATCTTAGACAGAGCAGCTGCTCTGGGGAGATGCAGACTCTCTGCAGCATCTGTCTTCCTTAATGGAAAGCAAGTTCCTATTTTTTACCTGCAAAAGGCTGCAAGTGCCATTAAAAGAGTGTTCAAGACAGTTTCAGTGTCATATTCTGAGATATAAAATTTTCTTTGATGTTTTACATTGGTTTCAATTAGGAATTTTCAACCTACTTTAATTTTCCTGTATTCCTTGCACCAAACAATAACAGTAGGAAACCTGAAACATCCCCAGTGTTACTGGAGTTGTGAAAAAAGGAGATACTCAGCTTACTGAATTATTTCCAAATACTACTGTAGTTCTCTATGCATCCCTAGTAAAAAGGGGAAAAAAGTGAAACCTAATCATTAAAAGAAAACCTGTTTGGATTGTTTGAAGTGTGAAGGTCTTACGTTTTGTAGTTAGAAATTATACTTCTTTACATGTTTCTTAATCTGATGCAGGTTTTTTCTTTTCTTTCCCTCTTGCTTTTAATTTGACATGCCACTCAAAGTTAACATTAGGAAAAACAGCAAATATAAATCTTGTAATTTATATGCATTCATGTTTTACACCATAATAGCTTTCATCTTGGCAAAAGTTAGCAGATTGTTCTCTGCTCTCAGGAGGAAATAGCATTCATTTTAGGTTTTAATGGAGCTTTAGGGTTATAGTAACTCAAATTAAACTAAATCATTATGAATTATTTCTGAATCCCATGTTATGTGCTCTCTTTTCTTCCCTATGTTGGTTTGTGAGCATGTGAGTTTCATACACTGGCAACTAAAACTTGTGCTCTAAATAATATACAGCCCCTCACTTTGAATTGGGACAACACCACATCAGACCATTCCTGAAATGACAGGAGCCCTGTCCCAGCAACCATGCAAACTAATGTCTGGTACTGTCTAGGATAATAATGATGTTATGGACACGCAGAACACCACAGGAAGAGCAGCTACAAGTATAAATTCTTATGCACAGGCACTTCCACCAGAACACTGCAACTGTGCTGGCATTATATCTCACAAGGAGATGAGAAACTAGAAGCAAGCATTGGCAGCGTCAAGTACTGCTATTTGGCCAAATGTAATGTAAAATTACAAAAGTATTTTACAAAAGCTTCAGATCTGTGAATAGAAAATTTCAGATTATGTTTCTCCATTTATCTAAAATCCATTTCAGTCTGGAATGGGAATGCACAGATAGTCAAGCCAACTGGTGTGATAGTGCAAAAGAGCACACACCAGTATGAGAAGTTAGTTTTAGCAGAAATTTCTGTGACATTAACCATAACCATCAAAACATAAATCTTATTTCAATGTTTTTCACAGGAAGTTGGCATCCTTTATAAGGTATCTTTTTGAAAGATCTGTCTGTACTTGCCCTTGTGTTCCTACAGCAGAGAGATATACAGATTTGCAGTACTTTTCAATGAGATTTGTCAGCTACTCTAATGAGACAGTAGATTAACTCTACAGCATTATGAAGGACCACAGAGCCTGATGGTAAGCCAGATGGCTTTGGGAACTACTTTTGATTCAGACAATTCATAACTTCTGTATCTTTTTGATGCATTTGGTCCAGAACAAAATTTTACTGGACTTGAACCACAGAAATTCCTTTTTTCTTCTATAGCCAAATCAGTCAGAAAGATTAAATGTTTTTTGGACTGTACTTGTTTAGAAATCATAGGAAATTCAAAAGTTCTTCAGATTTTGAAGTTTTGATGTGGGTACTGAATTGAAGTCAGTGTCACTTCCATTTTAAATCCTAAACGTGTATTCTGAAGTAGATCACAAGTACTTACAGGTTCAGATTTTGCCATTTGTAGTTTGCTGGCATATTTTATTCCTGGTTAGAATCCATCTAAGATGAATAAGAAAAAGGATAAATAACTTCTAGGCTATATGCACTTGATATGTTATTTTTATTGTACTTAATTAACTATGGAAAAACAATTGAAGAACAAAATACCAGCATGTTTTTATAGCTGGGGCTTTTCAGCCACTTGGCATTAACTATGTGATGAACCACACAGGGATAAGAAGAGCTGTTGCTTTCCTACCAGAATTAAGATTTTAAGATTAATTAAGATCCACATATCTTCTCACACAGAACATAATCTCAACAAAAGCATCACAGCCTCAGATAAGGAAAACCCAGGCACATTGAAAAGCCACCAGGGAAGAAAATGCCTCCATACCACGCCCAGCATTGGTAGGTCACAGACTAGAAGAAAAAATGTAGTTTTAACATTATTTGGATAAATTTACTGATGTAACTTGACAAGAGGTGCAACTGCAGTGGCAGTGACATTACTAACTCTCTATTTCCCTCCTCTTACCCCTCTACATAGCTGTATCTTCTGCTGTCTAACAAAGGTAGGCCTTTACCTTGCAAGACACTGTAGCTGAGGCCACTTACCAGGAAAGAAAGAGTGACACTATTCTGCAGGTGGAGGTGCACTGCATAAATTAACAACCACTGGCATCTAACAAAGACAAGGACACTAAACAAAAAAACCCAACATTTTGGCTTACCTTTATGATCCTGAAGGAAACTAGACCAATGTGATCTTACACCTAGGAAAGAAAATCAAAATGAGTTTTGGAAATAAAAAAGGTGTATTCTACATTTAGAATAGTTTTACTGACAGAGTCTGGAGGTTAATAGCTGTAAATGCTGGATAAAAGGAATATGCAAATCTGAGGGATATCTTGAAATAAGGATGCACATATAATGGAAACCGATGTACCATCCATCTTTTATATACCAGCACCCATTCATTACAGCCATTCTCATTACAGCCATTCTTCTTGCTTCCTTCCTTCAGATTATTTCATTTCTCCTTTAAGTAGCAAGTCTTAATTCTTCCTTGTGCTTCATGGTCATAAAAATGGCTCTTTTTTTCTTTCTGTTCTTTCTCCTTTTTCCTCACACACTGACAAAGGCTTCTTCTACCCATGATTCCTAATTAATCTCTTTCCCTACATAATATTTTCTAATTCCACCCATTTTCCTTTCTACAAAGTTTAATCCTTCCACAAAAAATTTAATTACCAAACCCAAGTATGTGAAAGGATCTTCCCGCACGTCAAGGTAGTAAAAAGCAAGAGTTGGCCCCATTATGTTTATTTTACACACAGAGGGGAGAAAGGAAACCTGTATGATGAGAAAAATACAAAAAAGAAAAAAATTAAAACTAACACTTGCAGTGATTTTGGCCCCAGTGGAAAACACACATTTATTGGGAAGAATTCTCAGCAGTAACGCTGGAAATCTAACATTTTCTAGTTCAATTACAACATCGGATCCTAGATATTGGTAAGAGGCTTGTTTCTCAGAACTTTGATACTGAATCAATACTGTGCTAACTTGTGATGCATTAAAACAGTGCAGGAGGTCTCCAAATGTTATTAATAGTTTCATAGCCTTCCCATCTATTCTGCCAGACATACTTAGTTATTGTCAAAATTACTGTTTTATTGAAATAAAAACAAGCACGTTACAGACTTACATGAAGTTGCACTTTGAAAGACAGCTTAACGAATTCCAGGGAGTCTGACTGCACACTTAGTTTTTTTCCATCTCTCTGAACCATGATCATAGAAATCCAAAGGCTTCACTTTACCTGTAACCTGCTTTTCAACAGCAGGAATGAAGGTCACCCCAAAACCCCCACCATATTTTGGGCCTGGTGCAGGTTTGGTGACATTTAAAACCAAGTACTTGGCCAAGTCCTCGGATATGACAGGCAAGCACTTCCACAAGGGATTAATCTTCTCCCACTTCACAGATCCACAGTGGAAATCGCTACATCCCATCTGGTGGTACAGACTGCCTCTCTACTCAGTGCAGAAAAGTAAGCACTTGCAGAGTGCTTACAGTTCACCTGCTGTGCCTTAAAAGAGGAAAAACAGTACAAAGAATTGTCTAATTTTCATCACAGAGCTGCAAAGCCAAGCAGATGGAGATATGGGCACTATTGATTCCTGCATTTGGACAAACAACTCCCAGCCATGGTGTATAAACTGAGTAATATGGGTGGTCTCTTCAGCCTTGTGTCCTGGAGCTATTCCATTCCCTTTCATCCTCCAAGTAGCCTGATACAATGACTTTCATATTTTCTTTTTTTTTTTCCAGCAGCATCTTAACTGCTACTTCATTGGACTGAATTTCCATGCTGCTCTCACATTTAGCCAGCTCACATAACTAATTCATTTCCCTCCTCACGTCTTCTAATTGTTGATTTCCAGTTTCATAGAAGGACACTATTGTTATAAGTCTCTTGATGGTTAGGTAATTCAGAAAATCCCATCTCACATTTCTCCCTTTAAAAACTTGACCTATGTTTCCCTGTCTATTCACAGAGTCATAGGCTCTGTTAGAAGCCTCCAACACTATAAATTGGAATTTACTGGGATGACTGAGAACTTTTCAGTTTATTTTTATGAAATGGATTATTCTCAGCTGGGACCTAGATGCTGACCTCATTGATTTTTTTTCCCCACATAGGCCACTAATGCAGCACTGGAATGTATCATATTTGACTGGACACAATCAAAGCTGCTGAACTTGCCTATAACCACTTTTGTGTGTAGTTCTATTAGACTGAGACTCATTGATGCATGTGACAAAGTTTCTTTCCATGTTGGTGGAACAAAAGGAGGAAAATTTCAGAATATTTGGCCAGTCATGGGATTAGAGGAAGGAATTACATAATGTAAACACCAATTCAAGCAGAAATCATTGATTTTTAAGGAAGACCTGTATAACCTTCATATGGTTAAAAGAAAGAAGAAACAATTATTCATTTTTCTCCTATCCAAAGAATTACTAGTTGACTACCATTTCCTTTATTAGGACTAGTGCTGACAAAATTGCATCTTTAAACTCTAACCTATCATTGTTTGCAAAAATGACACTGGGTTAAGAAATAAATTATTCATTCATCTATGATGGTCTCAAAAAGCAGTGAGGTTTTTCTTCTCCTTCCTTCTTCCTTTCCTAATCCTTGGATTTTACCTCTAGCCTGCGTGCAAGTAATGCACATTAGTCAATTAATAAGCTGTTAAATGACAACAGTTCCAGGCAATTTAATTACTGTTGGTAAAATAAGAAATGAGTTATTGCATGTCAGTAACTAATTTCGGCTCTTTTCCTTGGAAAAAATCAAATTAAATGTGATGGTTTATATAGGAAAAAACCACAATTTCTTCCTGGCGAATGCAAACCAATGAGTCATTTTTTGGAAAAAAATGTAAATGCCTTGTCAAAATCTTCTGCCCTTTGCTTCTAGTGCTAGGCAAAGTTTATTTTAAAAACTAGGTTACGGTTTCTGCAACTAAATATACTCATAAACATAATGTGAGCATAAATAAAGAAAAAAACGCCATGCTACCTAGAATTCTCTTCCGTCCATTTCAGTCACTCTTTATATTTATATCATAAGTATATTAAGATAAATGAACTTTAACCATCCACTGAAATACATAATTCTGTAGTAAAACAGACTTATTTGCTGTAGCTGAGGGTTTGTACAAGAGATAGCAGTGGCAACTATGCATTAGTTTTCTTTTCTGAAGTATAAAGAAATAATTTAATATGGATAATAATATCTAGTAGAACAATTTATAATCCTACATTATAATAATTCCCTATAACAAAAGGAAATATCCAAAACATGTTAGTAGGTGTTGGTCTCAAAACACAACAGCATGATTTATAACCTCTTCTGGAGGAAGAAGAGGAAGCACCTATTTAGGAAAATCTCATATTAGTGTTGGTACTTTATACCAGAAGGAATTCAGCAGTACCCCTGTGGGTTCACCTCCTTCATGCAGGTTCTGTGGCATTTCTGGAGTGAGTTGACTCCAACACAACTCTATGACTAGAGATAATTTTCCCAGGAAGTTTATTTCACTGTTCTGTGACATTTTTTACAGGGAAGGAAGTCACTTTTAATGCAAAGAGCTCTGAGAATATTTCATTTTCCTATCTTTGCATACGTGTGGACTGTTGAGGAAATTACCAACAGGCTCTTAAATGAATGCCTAGAAGGAAAGCAAGGAAAGTCACTGGAGATATTTTGTTGGTTTTTTTCCATTCACAGCCTATCTAACACCTTCTCACTGTTGGGACTTGGTGTTTGACTGAGGGCTCCTCAAAAAAAAAAAATAGATAGCACATATGGGGTTTATGCAAGCATTATTCAGTGCAAAGATTATCCCAAATAAAACAGACAAATCTAAAAAATGGCACCACCTGGAACCTTTTCTTTTGCAAAATCTTCCAAAAAAATATGCTTTGTTAAAAAGAAGATGCACCAGTTTCTTGAACACTTAATAAGAGTTACATGATAATCAAACTGCAGCAACTGAGTCAACTGAGTCAACTGAGTCAACTGAATAAAAAGAAACCAGATTTATATTAATGGTCCACAACTGAACTAGCCCAAAGCTCTCAAGCAAAGCAGTTTTCACTTGAAAATCACCTGTGCAAGAGAGTTACTTAAATTCAAATATAAATTGAGTTAAAAGCTCTAAAAATTGTAAAGAAAAGTTAAAAATAAAGCCCTCACACCCATCTATTCCTGGAAATTTTCATATTTACAATTTATTTTTTAAATTGTTTTCAGAGACCGTATACCTCACTGTGTCCAGAATATTACTGCATTCACCTTTGTAGGCTAAAATTCAGTCAGCCAAAACATCCCTTTTGTATGGCCTCAAATGCCATAAAGTATTAGAAAAAGGGTTAGCTAAGAATCCCCATTTTCATCCTCCCCATCAAGTACCAGATCCTCACTGTATAATAATGTGTATGAATCCTTTAATAGTGAAATTGAATTTGACTCTCAAATGGAGCAACACAGGTCTGAGAAGTAACAAAGATCAAGAAAGCAGTGACTGGCTGCATCAGACAGATTTCTCAAGTGGTCAACGATGAGATCCTCGCCTCTGTCCTGTGTCCTCTACTGGGAAGACACTTCTTATGACTAAAAGCACTGCAAATATACCCTCAAATGTGCCTCTGGCCTCTGCACTGACAAAAGAGGGGAAGCAGAGGGGCAGGCACTGATCTATTCTCTGTGGTGCCCAGTGACAGGACCCAAGGGAATGGCCTAAGTTGTGTCAGAGAATGTTTAGGTTCGGTATCAGGAAAACCAGAGGGTGGTTGGGAACTGGAACAGGCACCCCAGGGAAGTGGTCACAGCACCAGCCCTGACAGAGTTCAGGAAGTGTTTAGATAACTCTCTAAGGGACATGGTGTGACTCTTGGGGTGTTCTGTGCAGGGACAAGAATTGGACTCAATGATCCTTGTGGGTCCCTTCCAACTCAGCACATTCTGTGATTATGTGAAGCCCCAATATCTCTGGAATTTCAGAGACATCAGCTATACCAGGATGGAAGAGAATCTCTAGACTTTACTCAGAGGAAAACATTAGAGACTATTATGAGAAGGCCAGACCCTTAATCCCGTTTTACCGTCCATTTATCAGACTCTAGGCTTATCTTTTCTCTACTACACACCTCTCTTCATGTTTTATTGCTGTAGCAACCACCTACTGTTGACTACATGTGAAGCACTCTCTTGTCCTGCAACTCTGATAGAACTGCTCCATTGCATAGCAAATCATGCCTTACTCAAACTCAAGAAATTTTGTTTCTGCTTTTGTACTTATTTTGTTGTACTCTTTATTACTACACTATCCTATAGTTTCACTGCCACTATTTTAAATTAAAATTAATACACAGAAAATTATGCCACTCTAATAAAAGAAAATTATGTGCACAGAAATAATTGAACATACCCTTACCAGTCATTACTGTTTATATATGACAGATATCAATAGCAGTTTTGCTGCAGATAAAGTCTAAGCAACCATGTTTAAAATAGATATTAAAATTGTGAGTCTGATCTAAGGACTCACCAGGACAGAGATTTAGAATCAAACTGACAATCATCTGCAGTATGAGACTGCAAACAGCTTAATAATTAGAAGCATTTCTGTGTACAGAATTACTCCACTAGTAAAACAGTCCACCCTTCCTCTCTGCAGTTTCTTGATAGTCCATTCCTTGGTGTAACAATTCACTTCCTGTTCTCTAAATACAGATACAAGACACTCTTCCTTGGACAAAAGTCATTACATTTCTGTTCATGACTCTGTGGATGAGAACAGTCCTAGTTTAGATGCACAGTGAAGCAAATAAATTTGATATGTTAGGATTCCCCAGTCATAATGAGAGATGCATGATAAACATGCCAGCTCCAGAAATAAATATTAACTTTGTTGTGTAAGTTCAGTGACTGTCTGATGCATGCAGTCCATCTCTCTGTGCTTTCTAAGACAAGGAAAAAGGCTGTTCTTCACAGAGTTACTGCTCATTAGCTGTAACCAGCCTGCTGCAGTTATGTCCAAAATACTCCGCACTAGAACCCAGAAAATCATCCTGCCTGTCAAAGCAGAACACTTGAAAATACTCCAAACCTATGAAGTCCTGAGGCACAGATTAAACCCAGGGGCAGGCAAGAGGAACTGGTGGTCTACTGCTTGAAGCCCATAGAATTCATCAACTAGACAAATGCATTTGCAGGTAACACCTTCACCATCAGAGTGTCACCATGGTCACTGCCTAGTCAAAAGCACTGGGTTTAATTTTCCAGTCATACAGATCACTGCTGGCTATCAATAGAAAAAACCAAAAAGAATATTTTAATATTTATGGCAAGGAATAATGGAATTTGCAAACTTTCTGCAATACAATAAAATCTTTAAAATTTACATATTCATTTGTAAGCAGAAGAAAAGAAATCTGTCTCTCCTTCATCCTGTCTACATTTAAATCATGCCTAATGCAGTTACTTGGGACATAAACCCAACTCCAAGATTTGGAGCCCCATTTATGAGCATATGCTTTGCCAGAGACAACCTTACTGCATTTTTTAACTGTTACAGCTTCAGAAAGACACTGAGAAAGAAATTACGTTCCTGGTATACTCTGAACAATTTTGCTTTTTAACTCTTCCATAAGGAAGCAAGAGCTTCTTTAAGTATGCTTTACTAATGAGCTGCATGATACCCTGCAAATCAGAAAGAAGAGTTCACACTACCACTTACTACAAATTACTACTACTACTACTACTAGTAGTAGTAGTAGTAACGTCTCTATTACTTAAGAATATACTTTCAGTTGCATAGCCATTGTCTTGTGCTGGAAAGTGTCCACATATTTACAGGGAAAATATAATTTATTGTAGAAGCAATAACAAAGAGGCGGAGCAGAGGTAATAACAGGAAAACTATAGTCATATGTATAGTATCTGCCACAATGCATTGTCTATTCCTTAAAAAATACTTAGTAATAAATAATAACATCCAAATGGATCTATAAGGCTGAGCAGCATCTAGAGAACAGAAACAAGAAATGTTGTATGAACTACCACAGAAGAGTATGTCAGAAAGCCTCTTGTCACAGGCACTGTCCACTATCTTTCTTCTCCTCTCACAAAATGCCTCATAATAGATAGGACAGGAACAAGTACTGCCTCAGGACACAGATTACCCACTATAGGGTACCACTATTTCAGGTAATAGGGCACAGGGACATTAGTAAGTGCAACTGCCGTCCTAGAAGGGACTTCGCACCCAAAAGGCAGGACATGAAATTTTAGGAACTACCTGATTATCACTGTTCTTTGAAAATCCAGCTGAGTAACACCTAAGCATATGTAGAAGCCCCTCTTTAGATGTCTGTCCCTTCATCCTTTTTCTGGTTATCAATAGTCATAAAGAATTGTTACATCAGAATTCTTTCAATATCGGACTATTAAGAAAAAGTCTGTCAGGCATTTTATAATGCAAATATATCTTTTTAGGACTTGCAGAGGGAATGAATCCAGGAGTTATTGTCCATTCATCCTTTGACCTCTCATCTTCCAGAGCCTCTGGCACATCTACCCTTTTCCTTATGCATTAGCTATTAAAGGAGCAGACTTCAAAACTGCTTTCCAAGGAAACTCACATTCAATCCCCCACTTGCAATAGAGATTTACGGTTTAGTTATCTATTGTGAATAATTAGTCTCCTAAAAATTGCTTTGGTAACATTTAACGTGACACGGGTTCTCTGCTATGCTCTCCTTCCATATTTCAGCATTTTATATTGTAGCTGCCTTTTGACAAACCTTATTAACCAAACCTTCCAGGCCTTACTGAAAATGTCAGACTATAGAAAATAGATAAGAATTGTCATTCTGCAGGGCCAGCAGAGGCCTCCTGACTTGAATCTGGCAAGGCTATACTAAAGCTGTAAGTCACAGGGCAAGAGAAGAAACAGCATCAATTACTAAGCCTATGTAAAAGTGAACACAGCAAGATGTTTTACAGTTTGCTGTGTTCTGTAGCTAGCTAGTATCTTCTTTTCCTCTGAAAACTTACTGAAACTACAATCTTCAAACAAGTCAATGATGAATTGAGTAAGATTAGGGAAGAGTCTGGGTGGCAATGCAGTGACCAGTGCAGGACCCAGAATTTCAGAACACATTTATCTCAGAATCAGTTGCTAAACCAACAATTTTAAGAAGCACATCCAAGTTCCAGTGGCCTTATATTCAGAAGTGGTTTTCATTTTGTTGTCAACTAAGATGAAGTAGGTAATGTGAATACATTTTGTATATATAGTCTCATTCCAGTATTTTAAGAATTCAGTATCTAAAGACTAGAAGTTTTTTTCCTATAATTTGAAAATTTATGATCTTTTGAGGAAAGAAAAATTCATTTTCTTCTGGCAGATGAAGAATCAAAATTTATTATTTTTTGCCATTTGCAGTAGCTGCTTCACATCATTCTGCTCACAAGACCAGATTTTGGAAATAGAGCTCCTGGACTTATTGTTGCATTGCAGGTTACAACACAAGAGATCCTGAACACCAATGACTGCCTGCTTTGAATTCCAGAGTTCGGGTATTATGAAAGGTTGGCGGCTAGCGCTTGACCAATCACAGCCATACTCAAAACATCTCACAGGAAGAGCCTGTTTTGGCTAGTCACACACCATGGCAGGTAGCCAGATATCCAGTAGACCCCTTATCTCATATTGAAAACCACGGACGTTGGCTTGAGCCTCTCACTCTTAGTTCCTTCCATTTCTTCTTTACTGTAAAGAACATTCATTATACTTTCATTTCACTTCTTTACTATGCTTTGGTAAATCCTAGGTGTCCAGCTGCATCCTCAGGCTCCCAAAACAAGTTTTAGGAACAAATTATGCAGACCTCCACCACCACCTGCTTTACCCATGCTGGAAAGTCAAGGTGGAGCAATCAGAGTGTGTACCTTTGGAAGCAGACCTAAAAGAATTACCAAGGCTTCTCTCCCTATAAATTGCTCCTTGCTCACAGCTGGGTACATTCAGCCCATTCAATGAAGTCAGGAGTACCACATATAAATGTTACTACAAATGAGACATTTCTTTTTAAAGGTGGTTCAAAAGGAAGAAAACAAAGTAACTGCCATAAAAGTTGTTGCTCATATCACTACAATCATGTCACCTTGGGGCCTGCTCATCTAGGACAGGTGATCAAAACCAAAAGTCCTTATCTTTTGTGAAAGGTAATGTCAGCAGCTGCACTCACCAATAAGGGCTGCCACCTAATGCTTGTGTCATGGTAAATGATTACAGGCAGACAAATCTGCTGCTTTGTTTTAATCAGTTACTTAATCAACTTCCTTGGAATGAACTGGTTTGGCTCAACAGACTGAGTGACAAAACTTGTCAAAGCAGAGGGTGTAATAAAAATGTACTGATAAATCATGGAAAAGTGATAGCATCGTTCTTTTTATTTACCCTTTTGTTTCTATCAGAGCAAGTTAACCTCAGCTCCTTTCATTCATCTTTTGCTCTTATTGCTTGGAAATTTAGTATTTAGCTCAAGATGTTTCGCTTGATGAATTATTAAAAATCTTTAACTGTTGGACAACCTTCTAGAGGTATAAGATTTTTTAGGAAAAAAATTATCCCTTGTTTTGCTGTGAGGGGAGACAGCTAATGAAAAATGGTCCAGAATTATTGTGAAACAATTGTCTGTAGTGTAATCAAGTCTGCTTCTGCCCTCCAACTACTCCAAGATATAATGATACATGTATCATTAAGCAGCTGCTATGGATGCCTGAGGAAACTGGTAGAAATTTGTACCTTTTGTTTTTCTTTCTCTATTTCAATCTGCTGTTACACTCCTTCCATCCACTTGCCACTGCACTTTTTAAATGCTACAGGCGTGGGGAACAGTGGCTGGGAAATGCCCAGCAAAAAAAAAACCTGAAAGTGCTGGTCAACAGTGGCTGAGAATGAGCCAGGGTATGGCCAGGTCAGTGGCCAAGGGCATCCTGGCCTGTATCAGCAATAGTGTGGCCAGCAGGACCAGGGCAGGGATTGTCCCCTTGTTCTTGGCACAGGTGAGGCCACAACTCGAATTCTGTGTTCAGTTCTGGGCCCCTTTCTGCAAGATGTACATCGAGGTCTTGGACCAGGTCCAGAGAAGAGGACAAAGCTGGTGAAAGGCCACAAGTCCTGTGAGGAGCAGCTGAGGGAGCTGGGGGTGTTTAGCCTGGAGAAAAGGAGGCTCAGGGGAGACCTCATCATTCTGTACAACAGCCTGAAAGGAGGATGTTGCCAGGATGGTCTCTTCTCCCAAGTTACAAGGGATATAGAACAAGAGGAAATTGCCTCAAGTTGAACTTGGAGTGGGGGAGGGGGAGGCAGGATTTAGATTGATTTTAGGAAAAATTTCTTTACTGAAAGGGTTGTCAGGTATTGGAACAGGCTTCTCAGGGAAGTGGTGTAATTATCATACCTGGAAGTGTTCAAAAAATGAGTAGATATGACACTCAGGAACAGTCTAGTGGTAGGCTTGGCAGTGCTGGGCTATTGGTTGGACCTAAATTTCATTTCCAAATTGAAGGACTCTGTGATCATATATACTCTTATTTGGTTCCTGGCACTGGCTACACTGGTATAACTCTTCACCCAAAGGAATATCTGCTGTATCTGGGAAAGGACATTCCTGGACTAAGTGGCTCCTTAATTATGGAACCTTTCAAATAAACACTTTTAGGTTTGTGATTGTTAACAGAGCAAGTAGAGGGCAAGGGAGAGTGTGTCACTAATGCTCAATTAGAAGCGCTTAGAAATTAAAGCAATCAGCTTTACTCTAAACCTGCTACCATTGATTCAGTGACAGAAAGCTTTCAAAAAATTCTAGCCCAGAGAAGCTGCTTTTATTTGCACAAAACAAAGAAAAATCTAGATCTTTCCACATCCAAATGGAAGATTTGTTAAATATGAATTAGCACAAGCAGTCATAAAATATAGAGAGGTCTGTGGCACCAAAAATCATTTTGCACAGACACCCTTTCAGAAAAGTTCTAGAGGTAACTGCTTAAAGGGATAGTATCTCCAACAGCCTACCTGGCCCACTAGTGCTTACACTCTCAGGAGGAGCAGCAGAAAAGAAAATATTTGTGCAGTTTGTTCAGCTAATTTTGCTTACCATGGAAACGTAGATGAGACTGCATTATTACACCAGAGTGAGAATGAGTCAGCTGGAGCACAGGTACTTGCTACCTCCTGGTTTTGCCTTCAGAGGACCTGGGAAAAGGCCTGGGGAGACAGGAATAGCAAAGCCAGAAATCAGCCAGTGACATTCATCGCAGAATGTCAGAGGTCCTTCCATCCTGTCAAAGACAATTCTGACTGTTACTAAAGAAAGAAGAAATGCTGTAATTTTTTTATGTGTTCAAGGTACCAAAAACCCTTGTACTAGCCATGCCACAACAGAAGTCAGATCTATTGGGACAGGAATACTTGATTTCAGCTTTCAAAATAAGTTTTTGCCAACAGGATGCTGGCACAAAATATTTTCCAAAATATATTTAATTAAAGAAACCCAGTAGGAATCTGTAAAACATCAATAATGTGGAAGTCTTATGGTACTCTTCTATTTTTTTCATGAATTAGTAAAAGAAAAGTAAAAAAATGTCTATTTTTAAAATTATTATTGATTTTTCTTGTCCATATCACTTCAACTTTGACCCATGAGATTTGTCTCTTCTGTAAAATCAATACAAAGCATTGGACCTTACAGGATATAATTTTTCACATCCTCTAGATGATGTGCTATAGATTCATATTTTGGTCAGAATTTCTCCTTTGCAGCCAGGCATTGATGATTTTGAAAGCACACATATTAATTAAAAAAATAATAATTAAGACAGTAAATGAATGATAATTGCACTTCTTATTGGCTGGGAAAGAAGACATTGCGATTCTCTGTTCTGCCCCCCTAACCCAGAAAGTACATCTCTTCAACAAGGTCATCCACAAAGCAGCTGAGGAAACAACACAAGACATCATTCAAACATCAAAGCTTCACACAAGGCACTACATATTTGCAGTCTATACCTCATCCAGTCCCTGAACTTTGAAACATTTCTTGATGCCAGTTCTACATCACATTCTCAGAACAGAGATGTTTACTGTCTCACAGTAAGAGTCGCCAGTTCATAGTTAAAAACCAAAGTTAGAAGATTGAGGAAGAAGGAGAAACCAATAGATCACAAGTCCTTTCCTATTGCCCAGGATAACCTTCCAACACGGAGAACCCTCTAGGCAGCACAATTCTTCTATTTGTGAATTCTATGCTTATTTTGAGAATTTGTTGACAAACAACACTAAAGTGGTGGCAAGATGCTTTTAAACCTCTTGCCCCTCAAAGAGAAACCAGTCAAAAAATCGCTCCTCACAGACAAATTATTTTCTTCTAAGAATGATTGCACAAGAATTTTAGTCTGAATTATATAAGGAATTGTGTTTTTTTTTACTTACCAAATAATCAATAAAAGTTGTGGGAAGCATAACTTGGGACTGCATATTAATCTTGCACTCAGCCTTCCTTGCTAGTTTTCAACAGGACCTATTCATCTTGCAGACTCTATAGGAGTGATTTGTTTCGTTGTACACTCCATGCACCACTAAATATAAAATCAACTTCTGTTTAACAAAGTGGATAGCAGCATGAAGTCCTTCCTGAAAGCCTGGGTCCTGGCAAGAGCATTGCAAACGATGAGAAGTTGTCAGCCTGGGAAAGCAACTACTTTTCACAAGCCACACTGTGAGCTTGTGAGACCAGTTTTGAAAAGAGGCACCGTTGGTTTGTCCTCTAAGCAACTCCACGGATACCCTGTGGACCTTCTGTGATGTGATATATTTGTAGAAAAGCACAGTAACACAGGAGCCTAAAAGCAGCCAGACTGGATCAGGCTATGGGTCTATTTAGCCCAGTGCCGTGTACCTGACAATGGCCAAAATTGGATCAAAGAACCAGGTAACAAGAAAAGCTGTATATTAAGGTACATTCCCAAAATGCTCTCCTAGATTTTAACTGGGAGATGTCTAATTCAACAGATGCGTCTGTCATAAACACCATGTTTTTTATCCATAAAGTTACCCAGTTATTGAACCTGTGCTAACATCTGATTCTAATACCCTGTAGCAGGTAATTTCAGTGCATTGCTGTGTCCTTCGTGAACACTGATTATTTTTTTTCTGAAATGGCTACTCTGACTTCATCTGATACCTCCTAACTCTTCCACAAGTTAGGCAGATCTGTATTCACCCACATCTCTCCCCTCTCCATGCTAGGCTGAAGCGCCCTGGCTTAACTCAGGATTCCTTGGGCAGAAGTGGCCACAGCAAGGAGCAGGAAAAGACAGGCCAGCAGTTACAGCCCCCAAACAATTCTCACCCTTGTCTGAAAGGCTTCAGAGCATTGCAACACCAGCTTGTACTGGGATTCTTCTTGGTCAGCAGCGCTGTGAAAGATTTGGATGTTACCCAACTGAGCCACCTTCCCCCCTGCTGGGTATTTAAGCAGTGACTATTGCAGAGCAACTCTGAATTTCTTGGGGGTCTCAGTGCACAACTGTAACACAGTCATCACCAGGACTTTCATCAGTAAAAGCAGCCACGGGAGAAATTTTGATAGCCTCAGAGAATTCCACTTGGAAATTTAATTTCTGGGGCTCAGCAGTTTTGTTGCTTAGTTGGGCAAACTGTTGAAACAGCACTGCAGAAAATATTGGTGGCAAAGGTGCTGCAGGTATCACTGGACTAGAGTGAAGTTCGAGAGAGGTGAGACTCAAAAGGTCAAGTCTTATTTTTCCATTTGTACTTAAAAACTGCTGCAAGGAGAGGAACATGACAAGGTACCAGCCCTTCACAGGTGAAAGTAAAGCTGCATTTTCTGCAGCGCAATATTTTTTTGAGAATACAGAATTCAAGCCCAACAGTTTTTGTCAAGCTGTGGTCACTTCAAGAGAAGTAGGGAAGACATCTGAGTTATTTTTTAATAGAAACTTACCTCTACAGTCTTGCTGAAATCTGATCTTTTGAAACAAAAATTAAATTAGTCTTAATACTGGGGGTAGAATTGCAGACTGTAGAAAAGAAACAAGAATATATTTAGATGCAATGAGCCACAAAAAAAAGATGAACATGGAAAAAGAAAACCTGAGAAAATAAAAACTTTTTAATAAAATTCTAAGATAAATGATCTAAATTTGGGGGGAATCAGAGAACTGGAAATTTAATTCCTTACTTTCTCCTTCTGACTTCAAAGAAAATACCTGATTTCTTATGCACAACATTAAAGGACCATTTTATCAAAGAATAGCTGTATGTATCCCATAAACCTGAGAAATTTTAAATGTCTTTTTTTCTCATAGATTTTAGCAATACAAAATATTCTCTACAAGTTCTTCTAAACATTAAACAGAGTTACTATTGACCATCCAAAAATTCCTGGTTTCTACTGTTTTCTAATGTCGTAAAGAGGAAAGAATTTGTCTCTGGTCTCTATAATTAGCACTCAGATTCTCAGGGTGCTTCCAGTAGTCTTTAGGAAGTTGGAAAGCCTAGTAATATGCACTTCATATATCATCAAGAATCACTGATGCATAATAATATGTAGCAATACAGAAATATGACTGCAGACCACAGTAATATTGACTATCAGCACTATACCGGTATAACAATTACAAAAGTAATTAGCATGTCATCTTCTTTTCTGACAGCCAACTAATCAAATAACAGAAGCAGAACAAGAAAAATATAAAGAGAGAAATGCAAATAGTTGTAAATAGCTTTTTCTACCTCTTGGTTATACATGTACACTGATATTTTTCTTCAGAATCACTGATGAAAAGCGGAGTAGCATAACAAAATTCAGGATCCTAAACAAGAAGCTTTATTTTCACACCTGCCATGTAGTCTGAGTCAGCTACCAATAGTGAGGTCTGCTCCACATAGTATGTGTCTGCAACTTAAAGTAATGACAGTAGCTGCAAGGGCCTCTCAGAAAGGGACCACTCATATTAGGATAAGGAACTACAGTTCCTGAGGTTAAAAATACCCAGTAATCTTCTACAGAAAAGATTGTGCAAGATGCTGAGCCTTTTGAGCAAATTCTCTCAGTGCTTGATGGTGCATGAGACAATGCAGCTGAAACAGCCCCAGAAAAACCAATACGAACCACTATCTTACTTGCAGCAACAGAACACCACCCTCTTAACTTGCAGACAAAACCCCAAATTGCTTCTATCATTTCTATGTACTGAGTGCTTGGGAAAGAGTTGGCTTTGTTTTGGGGAGCAGAGAGCTGAAGGCAGGTGAGCCATTCCCACCCAGTGCCACAGCTGTGCTTCTCACACCAGCCCCGACAGATGTCCCCTAGCCTGGAGAAGAGGAGTTTGACAGATTAAGTAAGCAGTGATTTAATGTGGCCCACTCCTGCACTGTGAGGGGACTCTCCCAGCTCCTTCCTGGAGATGGCTGCTGAGCTACCACGGGCGCTGGAGTAGCTGGCTGTGCTTCACTGTGCAGCTACCACAGGACTTGGTGGGGGCACTTCCAGATGTGCAGTCCCCGTGCAGTCTCAGCAACATAATTAGACCTGGGATTTATTTAGCACTATTCAACATGTTTTCAGTAGGGCTGATTATGTGCCATTCCCTTAGGAGCCCGCTTATAATTTGGAGCTTCCTCAGAGCTGCAGGGATTTGAAGCAGGGGGGGACTTAAATAGCATTACATTTGTACTGCCGAGGTATTCCCTTTCGGGCCAGAGGTAGCTTAGCCTCCTACCATGCCCACAAGATTTTCTTTCTGTCAGCACATCTACAGTTGATAATTTGAAGCATTTTCCAGCGAGCTGGATGGAGTTATGTCTCCCAACAGTTGTTATTCAAACACGTTACGGATATTTGGGCATTTTGGCAGAGAGTGGTTTGATGTAATTAGGATCAGTTTCTGGTTATGGCCATGCCAGGCCAGAGGCAGAGGGCACTTCTCAGAGTGGGAAGAGGAAAAGCCAAAGGCAACGATTAAAACAGATTATTATACACTTTTGAGCTAACATGTGGAATCAATAGCAAAACATTAGCAGCTGTGCTCAGCTGTAGAAAAGCCTGCAGTCTTACTGTAACCAATAAAAATAAATTATGGACTGAAAGGAAGGAATGGAAAAAATGGTGGGGAAAGCAGAGTAACATACAAAGAAAAAATGTAATACAAACATTGAAAATAATTTCTATCCTGAAACAGTGGGTTTGTTTGGTTTGTCTTCAGTTTGTTTGGTTTTAAATTATATCAACAAGTTGAAACCATGTTTTAATAAGCAGGATCCATGATAACCAGGGCAATAATGGTAACATCCCACAAGCTCAGAAGGTAAAACCAAAAAAAGTGATAATCAAATTGGCAAATGTTAGATATTGCAGTCTGTTTTCCTAACAAAGGGAAATGAGACCTTACCCTGACTTTTAGTTTGGCAGAAATGTGAGGAAGGAAAACTGCAGACCTGAGAAGTTTGCTTGGTGTAAAGGCACTGTACAGTGAGCAGATAAATGCAAGGCACCTGCTAGACACCCAGAAAGAAGGTAAGGATCTAATTTGTTGGTTACAAGCAAAAATCAAGGATGCAATATTTTTCTGTTAAGATGCAGCACAAGGTTGACTCAGGGTAAAGGACCAACAGCAAGATTTAGTTTCAAAACTCAAAAATTGTTGGAGTACAATCTTAAGTGCCAATGTATGGGATTTGTGCAAACCATGAAGTTTGGTGAGGGGAGTTTATTAATGATTAAAGTTAAGAAGTTCTTGGGAAACACTCTATTCATACTTATAAGATAAAAAAGGTGTGAATCCTCTCTGACAGTGAGTTTCTGACTCAAATTTAAACATCACTGGAACAAAATAAAAAAAAAATTAACAGATTCAAGCTCTGAAGAAAAAAAAAAGAAAACAAAACAGCATTTTAGTAAAAATGAGAATCCTGCATCTTAATTTCCACTTATATAAACTTGTGGCTTTCAGTGATAATTTCAGCGTGACTGGTCAGAAATGAAGCTAACAAAAGTAGCAAGTGTTAATTGACCCATATTTAATTTTAATCTAATCTGACGGTCAAGAGTGACTAATTAACTTTACAGAACAATGAAGACTTTGTTAAATATCTAATTTCTTCATCCCTTCAGTTTTGATGTTAGAGCCCATGAGAAATCATCTCAGACATTGCCAAAGCCTCTCAAAACAAAACAGAGAGGACCTGAATGTGTATTCAAAGACTTTATAAGAAGAAAAGAAAAGGAAGAAAAGCTAGAACAAAGAATTTAACCAAACAAGAAAAAAGGTTAAACTATGATTACCTTTAACAGTGCTCTGTATTCAAACCATAATCAAAAATTTTTTATACAAATAGAGTCCATACAGCTAAGATAGGAGAACAATATAAGATCTTTCTTAGAAAAAGATTAATATGGTCAAAGGTGATATGCTGATCACCCCAAAAATGTGAGGCAAAACCCGAGAACATACCCTTTGCAAAGCCAAGAATTTCATGGTTTGTTCCCATAGCACAGAAAGGTCTGAGTCCTCAGAATCATACCATCCTTTTTTTGAATTTCAAGTTTTTCAAATCTACAATAAATTTATGCAATGAGAAATGAAAAATTACCCTCACTGCCTCATCATAGCTATTAACCCCAAAGATAGGATTCACAGATTCCAATACTTTTCCTTCTTGATTCAGTAACCAGATACAAAACTCATCGCATCCTAGACTACACTTTGCTAGTAGAATTCCTGCTTTAAATGAGACATTTTCAAATATGACCCCAAATTTAAGAGGTTTTTTTTAACCCATATTTTGCTTTTGGAGAACATTCTTGTTAAAAAATTTCTTTTCTACTGTAGTCACCACAGTCCAACTCCAGAATCAAATCCACATTCTCATTCCTTTTCCTAGTTGCCATGATTTGTTCCTTGTTTGATGTTTCATTAGAAACCTGTTAGGATAAGTCATGTCTTAGTGAATTAACATGTTCTGTAATAACTCTAAAATGTACATATATATCTCCTCTTATCCAGCAGGACATCAGTTAGCAAATGCCCATCACAGAATCATAGTACATTGCATATCAGACAAATGATCTCCTGAGTTACTTTTATAGAGGTTCAGAGGTGAGAGGCTAAAACTGTGCTCCAAAATGCAACAGAAGTCATTTTACAGCTGCACATATCCAAGACAGCTGTATAAGCCTGGGATGCACAGCCCCACCTAGCAATCTGAAGGAATCATCACAGGCCCACATGGATAAGGTAATTTTGCCAACCTTTGAAATTGTGGTTTCACAGACAGTAAATATTTGAAGTGAGAGAACAAGCTGACTATGGAATCTCTCCCATCAGTAGCTGAGAGCTTCATTAAAAGTTTTCCCACTTTCTTTCAAAACCAGTATCAACATAGATACAGCAAACACTTGGGGTCTGCCTTTTACATCCCAGATTCCTACCTTTCCCCCTTATTTGCATACACCAAGATCTGCTCTCCAGCCTCCATGGAAGCAAGAAGCCTAGCATATGCAAAAAAGGTGTTCCCCTCTAGCTCCATTATCAGCTATGCATATTTTTGTGCCTCCACATTGCACGGAGTAACCGACTCTTACAGGAAACTGCACAGAAAGCCTTGTCTAATTTTCACAGGCAACATGTAACTAAATACCAGCATCTCCATCCTAGCATGACTTCTAAGCATTTTGTCCAAAGTCTAACAGTAAATTAATATCTTGCTCAAGGAACAAACTCATGAATCCTTCATCACCTGCCTCAGAATATAATCCACTCCACTTCATTGTCTCTGTTTTCTTCCCTGGAAAATGGGCTGGATGACATGCTGCATATTTTCCAGCGTGGTTTTAGACTGCAGTTTACAGTGCCTGAATGCATGAGTAGTCACTCTGAGTTTATTATAATTTAGTCATCTATGATACCTGGAAATCTGTTCAATACAAAACTAGTTTTTTTGGTTTATCTGTTTTTAATTAATCCTCCATGTTTTAGCCCTCCATCTTCATCCACTCCCATGTTGTTAAACTGAAAACTCAGCTTTCTATAACTGCAGAAGTAGACTGATGTCTTTCATGTCTTCAGCTGTGTCCAAAATAATATATCAATTTTGTGTTACACTGTAATATATTTGTAACTTACTAAGAGTAGGCATTATTTGTATGAACATGATTGTCACCTTCATGTGTCCTTCCATTCCCTATTTATTACTTAACTGCTACACTCTTTCATCTTCTATTAATTAATACCAAATACCTTTCATTCAATCTCATCTAGCACTAATTATTTTCAATATTTTATCTGGAGCTTCTGATGAAAATTGCAACATAATCAATGTAATTGATGACCAAAAAACTACTGATATGCTGGGACACAGAAACTGGCAATGGAATGAAAACTACTTTACTTAACTTAACATGCCATCCTCAGAGGCAGCTTAGCCAATGCCATGTGAGCAGTTGAATAATCTCTACAACTAGAATAAAAACTTCTGGAAAAGTAAAACCAACAGCCAGTCAGAAGTAATATGAGTTAGCATCCTGGGTACATGTTCTGAAGAACAAGAGAGGAAAGTCTCTTCTATTTGTTAAACTACTGTTCAATGATTTCACAAACCCCTCGATTTCAGGTGGCAGTGGAAAAAGAGGTTTGATTTAACCACAGACCTAAACCACATAAAAATCCACAGAAAAGTTAATTGTGTATTTATGATTAAGAGCACGATTGTCTTGATAAGAATTACAAGACACACAGAATACAGGATTTTTATCTCCTCCCTTTTTCAGCCTATAAATTTCTCAGGCTTAGACAGTGAAATGGATTCAAATTACATAAAAGGAAAAAATGAGAAATCCTGTGTATTTGTATATCCAAATCCATTTATTTCAGACAATATGCAACTTGAAAAGCTTCGAAATCCCTAACAGAGATGTTATCAATATCTTCGTAGTCTTGGTTTTTCTCAAAATAATGAGAGAAACAGAGTGCTGTAATCTTTGCCACATTATCTGTGTGAGTAACTCCATTAAAGACCAGGCTAGCCTCTCAGAAACTTCTTTTACTCAATCAATGACCTCGTTTCCATGGCAGGCTAACACAAGGTGCCATTGATGATGACTTGATTTCCTTTCGCATCTGAAGTGGAAAAGGAGAAGACAGACTAAATGAAATCCCATCCATCTTAATGAAATACAATTATATTCTCCTTATTAATCATTTAAAAATCAATATGTCTCTTCTTGGCAAACCCCGCCAGAATTTGTCATTCTGTGCCAGGCTTCAATACATCTTGTCCTGTAGTGATTTTTATAAGTTCAGTCACCTGTTTCCCAGGGTAAATAACAGAGTCTCTTTGTGTTGTGATGAGAGTGCAAAGAATGACACTGGCAGGGAGGCTAAAAAGACAGCCTACACATTTAAATCAGGGAAAACAAGCATTTCTTTCCTGTGGACATTTTTAAATGAGTAGTGCTCACCAGAAAAAAAAAAAAAAAAAGGCTGCTAGATAAAAAACACCCTACAAGTCAAATGATATATACAGTTTTATTTAGAGCATTATTTACCTCATCAGCAAGAGTTTCTGCCTTAAATAAGCTTACTTATTGAAAGGGATAGTAATAATTGTATGGACTTGCTTGTAAATCTCTAGGTCTGAGAGAACAATGAGTTGGAATTCTTCCTATACCAATTTCTGCTGATTTACAGACTTGTACAAAGAACACTTCTTACCATATTTAAACATTTCCATTTTCTTTACTTTAGATGTAATCAAAACTTAAAATCTTCTGCAACTGCAGCATGCATTATTTGAAATAAAATGGAAGTAATAATTGAAAAATGTTTGCAGGAGGCTGTTCTGGTCTTTTAATGATATTACCAACAAGAAAAGGCAATCTCAGAAAGATAATTTATATCACATAGGACACTAAGATACTTATTAAAACTTGTGCAAGTGGTAGTGAAATTTCCACCTTTTTTTCCCTTTTTTCTCAAAAGTAATGGAGAAAGTTTTAAGAAAAACAACAATCAAGAAATCATACCACTTTGAAAACATCTACCTTATAGACGCTGCTTCAGACAACCATTCCCACAAAGAGACATTGATGTTCCCACGAGCATGTCATTACTGTGTCTCCAGTGAGTGAAAAAGACAACTCATGGCAGCACCAGGGTAAATCCTTGGGTGCCCTGGCTCTAGCCATGGTGTGGGGCAGCTGCAATCCTTGACGCCATTTACATTCCCATTCCTCCCTGTTCCTTATGTTGGAGTGGTTTGTGGGAAGCCCTGCAAAGTATCTCAGCTTCCCAGTGACATTTACACTGGCCATGAAAAGTTGCAACCATCAGGATTTCGTCTGGCATGTAATTGATAATAAAAAGAGGCCAAATTAGCTGACTTTTTCCAAAAAGAAAAGAAACATAGCCAAAATAATTATCAGGGGTAAGGAACTCACAGACAAGTCTGATAAAATTCCAAAAGCACCCTCTCAGCTCTGCTCACTTCTTTGAGGCTTGTGATATATGAAGTTTGATCTGTACAGCCATGCAAGGCATGCACCAGTTGCAAAGTCAGAAGGGGATATACAGTAATGTGTGTTACCATTTACCGCTGGTGTTGATTTCTTCTCTTTGTTCTATTAACCTCCCCTGCTTTATGTTCCAAAATGGAGTCAAATACCTTTCATGACAATTCAATATTTACCTGCCCAAAGTAAATAAGAGATCCCTGAAGACCTACATTCGATATGTATTGAGTTTCTAATAAATCCTGTTTGCACATGGAAATACAAGACTTGCCAGGATGGATGATATTTCAAACCCATTTAGTCCAACATTCTGCCTTAGTAAACTGCACCAAGGTGCTTCAGAGGAAGGTAAAAGAAATCCAGCAATAAACAGATATATAGATTTATATAATTTGGTGTATGAGGGACTTCTGGAGGGCATCTGACCCAAGCTCCACTCAAAGTAATGCCCTTTTTCAGGTAAGATTTGCTGTTTGTACAGAGAACACACAGGTAGGGCCTGAGATGTGGTGGGGGGACAAGTCCTTGCATGTCACCAGTCATACCAGAACAAGAGTTATGGGCAGGCCTGGGAGCATTCATTCCTCACACACACACAGGGATGTGTGAACAGTGCAAGTGAGCATTCACATGGCATTTGCAACCACTTCTGAGACTGCTCTCAAGAGCTCTCAAACACTTTTCTATGTTCCTTATAGTAAATAAAATAAAATGTCCAATCAAAGTAGCATTACTACCCAGAGAGGAAATGTAGTGGGAAGTTGCAGGGTACTAACACAGACACAGTCCTCTGTCACACACTGCCACAAGTGGTCATGCAAAATTAAGAAACATCCTCTGCTACCTGATTTGTATGCCCTGTAAATATGTACTAGCTAGTGATAATGAATGATAATTTTAAAAGTTTGCAATAAGTACAATAGAATAAAATAATGGGAAATTAAAGGATTTTTTTTTCTCCTATAGCCTGCTTGAAAGGTTTTATTCTTATCTCTTATTTCACATTATACAATTTGAATACTGTAGTTTTAATAGACAACATTTACTTTACAGAGAACTGGCATAAATATTTCAAACAAATGTACTGAGAATAGTAGATATTTTTCCAAGTCCTGTGGCCTTTGCTGTTCCCATAGGGATAGTCTGAAAAGTCTGAGATAGACCATCTAGGTTTAAAAAGGAAAAAAGTAGATAGATGCAGTAGTTCTTAATTTTTAGTCTTAAAAAGGACCTTCACCTGTGGTATGTGTGAGACTTTTGTGGGAATCTCTTGTTAAAACCTTAAGAGAGGCATCATCAAAATAGAAACCTACAAGCATTTTTTTTGTAAAGTCTATTATTTTGCAGCACTTCTTTTATCAGTGGGAGCTTTTTCTCAACTCCATAGGCTTTAGGGTTGAAATTGTACATCTGCGTTTCATGCAGAACTTTCAGCAGCTGGAATAGCTCTAGTGATCAGCAATTAGGAAAGTGTAAATGAATCTGCTGATAACACAGTCCAGAGGCAGGGGTTGTCACAAAAGACGTGGCCACACAAAATAGTGACCAGTACAAATGTGATATTATCTTAAATAACAGCAGTGTGCACCTTCACAGCATTCGCCCCAACTTACTGACTGACATCTCAAAGTTTGGTTCCTCAGCCAGCACAGAAGGGAATGCAATGGGCATCTCCAGAGCCAAGTCACCCCATCCTAAGAGAGGAACTGGGACTGTTTCCTCAATGCCAAACTTACAACAGGAAATAAAAGCCTGCTCTCCTTCAGGAAATACTGATGATGATTCTTCCCATAAACCATGGGATCATCAGGCGGAGGAGATGAAGGAGGAGAAAGAAACAGTTGCAGCAACCATGATGACTACTGGTCAGCACTGGGACCTTGAAAGCTGTGGGTATTATCCCCGGCTGCACCATGTTCAGAATTTTCAGAAGCAGAAAAAAAAACAACAGCCCCTGTTTAAGGATTTGTGCAGGGGGACTCACACAGACCAGGATGCCCCATTGGTCAAACACATTTAAGATCGATTAGTTTAAAGAATAGGTACTGAACAGAAACAATTGGAGGAAAGGAACACCTATTTTATTAGAGGAGCCCAACAGTGCACTGCATGTTTAACAGAGCAGAACAGAGGCTAAGAGGTGCCGTGATTGCTGTCTATAAATGTATCAGGGGGTAAGCAGCAGGGAGGAAGAAAGCTATTCGCATTGAAGGACAGCACTGACACAAAACAAATAGGTATAAACCAGCCACAATTACGCTGGAAATGACGAGAAGATTTCTAACCAACAGAGCAATGAAATATTTTCTAATAGGAATTGAGGGGAACAAAATCACAATGATTTTAACTTTGGACCATGATATGTTTATGAATGGGATTAGGGATGATGTGATTGTCCTCCATATTCTAGGACTAGTTTAATGATTAAGGAAGTCACCTCCCTTCATTCACACCAGGTATTTAGCAGCTTACTGCCTAAATACAATAGACTCATGGTCATTTGCATTTAGCCCATTGTTGAAATGAGTCATCTACACAAGTTTCATCTCTACATTTAATATTTACCAAATAATAAACAATAGTTACATATTTATATAAGAAAAAATCCCCACAGAGTGCCTATTATTTCCTCTTTTTTACATTGTACTCACAATTTTCTCATCCATTTCTTCACATTAAATCCTTAAGTTCCTACAGGAACACTAATATTTGTACAACTAGAAACTACATGGAAATGTCACTACTTCCATCCCTGTAATCTTTTCTGCATAACCAGTTCCAAAATGATGGAGCTGATTTCATTAAAAAAAAGAAAATTTAATTTATTTAGTCTGGTGTATTACCTTCTCTTTTTTGTCTCTTTATTTCATTTTTCAATTTACATGAAATCCCTTTCTTAGTTTCTATTACTCATTCACCCTTGTTGTCCAGAATCAAAATTAGTGGAAAGTTAAATTGTTTAGGATTAAGAATAAAATAATTTTTCAAATACCAAGGAAAGAGAGGCATTAATGCACTTTGACATTAATATAATTTTTTTTGTAGTTTTCCTGTTTGTTTGTTTTCATCTTTCCCTATTGTCAACAATGTGCCACATTTTATAGGCAGCCTAACACAGAGCAGATGCTGATTAAAGGAAATGTGGTTTTCACTGTGACATTTTAAAAAAATATCACTTGCTCTAGTCTAAACACTATATTCCTAATGAGTTTTATTTTATTAACTGTTGTGTGAAAATACAATGAGTTTATATTTAATTGAAACAGAAGTTTTTACAGCTAACTTGATGGACTGTGACTAGGCAGTTAAGATTGACCAGAATCCTCCTGCTGTCTACCCTGAGGGCTGAAATATGAGGTGCAGGCACACATGGCTGTTCCCTCCCATGCATCCATGTGGCTGGACTAGAGCTGCTGCTTCACTCCATGGCACGTGCTGACACTCTCCTGCATGTGCTGACACTCTCCTGCTCCCTTCTTCTCTGTATCTTATCACCTTTCTTTTCTTCTGGATTCACCAATTCCAGCTCCATAGGGCAAAGGCTGGCCATCTTTAAATTAAATGAACTCTAATTCTCACCAGTCATCACCTCAGCAGGCATTTGTAGATACAGTTGTACCTATGGTATGCCTGTAGATAACAGTATGCCTTTCATATCTGCAGAAGACATCAATTGTCCCAAATGCTGGCAGCCTAAAGAGGCATTGCAAATGGAAGTCAAAGAGCAGAGGAAAAAACTCACACATGCGATAAAACTTATAGCAGTAAAAAAATGTTATTGCACGATGATTTTCAAGACATTGTGAAACACATCTATTCAGTTTGGCTTAAAATAAAGATTAATTTTACCTGAGGTGCAGGTTAAAAATGTAAGGGTATGTTTCATTATGCTTTAATTTTTGAAATAGGCTCCCATAATAGAACAGTGTTGTACAGATTGTTCATTGTTACAGGCTTCACAGGAACTAGAGGAACACATCACTTCAGGCCCAATCCTGGAACAACATAACTTAGAAAAAATTGCTAGTAGATTTAAGATGTCCATAATCTGATTCTCCCACCTGAAAAGGAGTGGCACTCCTCCACACCTTTCGAGAATGAAACTTGATATGCTTTTCCCTCTACATCATATTTGTACTGTGAACAGCAGGAAGTGAAAAAGGATTCTTTTCTTAGCACCATATCTTTAACAACATCAGCACTCATAAAGCAATGAGCAAACACAGATGAAGTAATCCAGAAGTTAAATTACTGAATTTGTAAGTGTACTTATTGCTTTTACAGGAAAACCTGGGAGCACAGCCCCAACTTTACAGATTATTTGCATCTATATTCAAGAGAGTATTATATTCAAGAGTATTTGTAATACTGCACACAGAATGAAAAGACTTTCATTTGACCTTTGACCTTTAAAATCTAAATCTCAGTTCACCTGATTTTCGTTGCACAATGATAGCAGCTCATACTTGATTTTCATTATTACCCACCAGATCAAGACATAGCAGATGGCTGCTCTGGGGTGATTGATCAGTGAGGAAGAGGTATAGGGCATGGCACAGAGGCCCAGAGTATGAAATTTCCAGACACATTTTCCCATCATTGAAAGGAAAGATGTACCTCACTCTTGACGCACTGCTCATTTTGAAGCTAGGCCAGCTTGATGTTCACTGCTCTTTTATGTCTAGAGCATGGTTGGGTATTTTTAGCATGTCCTATGCAGCCAAGCCTGCCCTAGACTTGCAGATGTATGTCAAAAAGAAAATAAATTAAGACTTGTTCTCTTTAAATTATTATACAAGCATTTTCTACGCTGTTTCAGTTTTCTACAGAAAACAATAAGGCTTATGTGAAATATATTCCTTTATCTGATGTCTTCTCTTTCTCCAGGTCCAAAATATAATTACTACTAGCTTTTTCACTATCCTTTGGCCTCCCTGGGATCTCACCTTCTCAACACTATTGTCAGAATTCTCCTACTAATTGAAATCCTCAACAGGCATTTTAGCAGCTAATGTAGGTGATTACAGCCACTCCAACTCCTGTCAACTCTACCACTGAAAGAAATCTAATTTTTTTTTCTCAGATTTCCATTACTGAAATTTCATTTCTCTTTCAGAAAAGGATGAATACCACCAAAAAAAAAACCAAATAAAACCACACAGCATATTAACAAGAGAAAACAGCAATTTGGGCAACTAATTCTGCAGCCCAGTTCATGAAAAGACGGATCCTACTTAGTTTAGATGCTCATATAAGGAGGCCAAAAGGCACTACTCACAGAAAAGTTAGCAGAAGACAGAAGAAAAATTAGCCCAGAAGTCTCTCTAGATTTTCAGGATGTCTCTTCATAGCTTCTGCCTACAACAGCAGAGATAAGTTTATCTGACTGATTTCTTTTTGTCAGACGTCTTGTATCTTGCCAGAGAAGGTGTTACGGATACACACATAAGACATCGGGGAAGCTGCTTTTGACAAAGAAAGTATTAAGCAGTGTTCAGCTAGACAAATGCTGAAAAATCATGTTTCCTACAATCCAAGTGAACAAATCTTCTGTATTCAAACTTGTATTGCCCAGTATTTAAGTAAAGATTTCTAAGTGTATATCTCAGACAAGAGCTATTAAAATATCAGATGCAGACTGATATTAGCATGTCCTATGCAGCCAAGCCTGCCCTAGACTTGCAGATGTATGTCAAAAAGAAAAGAAATTAAGACTAGGGTTGTGAATATGGTCTGCCAAGACTAGGAGTAAGTTCCAGGTGTGTGATGACCCTTGCATTCCTCTTTCATATAGCCCACCTCCCTCTAGGCTTTGAGGGACTGAACACAGTACAAGGTCAGGCTACAAGGGTGATACATACCTTGCTGTCCTGGGAGAACCTGCAGACCACATGCTGGCAAAATACCTCAATACACCTGGGTAAAAATAAATCCAGCAATTTTTTTTAACATACTCTAAAGGAGACCATTTGGAAAAAAACAACTCTATTATCAGGGCCAAATATCTACTTCAAGACAAGTCCTCTGTCCTGGATACTTCCTTGCAAGTTAGCTGTCATTTCCCAGACTCATGCTGATCCTATATACACGGCCATATCCTTAGTTTATGTAAATAACTGCAGCACTGTTAATGTAGGAAAAGCTGTGTCAACTCAGACCAGCTGAGGATAAGACTGGAGCTCTTACAACATAAGTAGAGACAGACAGGAGGGGATAGAAGAAGGAAACACCCTTAACCACAAAACAATAAAAATAGTGCAAATCATTACAGTTCATACCTAAAATTGTAGACAAAATAAATGGCATCCTACTGGATTTGTGATGGGAATTTGCAGAGAAAGCAGATAGGAACCATGATTTTATTCCAGCTTTGTGCCCATGGCTTCTAACACAGTAACTTTGGGGAAAATATGAAGCAAGACTCTGCAATCTGTGGTTCTAGATGTACAAACAGAATACATTCTTTTAGAGTGAGGAAATTACACATATGTAATTCTTCCTTTGTGTGTATGTCTGAGTCTCTAAGACTTCAAATATTGCAATTCCAAAACAAATGTCAGAAAAAGACCAAAAAGGTACCTTGACTAAGACAAAGCTGGCATCATTAGCAACCTCACTGCTAGCTATGAGAGAGTCTACACAGGACCGAACTACAAGCTCATTGCTCATAGAGAAATTTCCTAGTCTTTATTTTTTTTTTTTTTTTCGCTTATCTACCATGGATATCTTTTCCTCATCTGCTCCAAAGAAATTTGTAATATTTCAAAATTTTGGTGGCAGAGAGGAAAGAGAACTTCAAAGGATAGCTCGTGTTCAGACCCATACTTTGCAGACAGATATTATCTTTCTAAGACACCTACCCCAGACTGGTAGATGTGAAAAACCCCAGATTTTTAATTGTTTGCAATCTAGATAGAGCAGTCAAGACTGAGGATTTCAGCAGCCACAAAGCCAAATAGCTAAAAAGTTTCTTAGCTTTGGCTACTGTGAAAATGGCAAAACTTAGCACCTGTTGAAACAAAAATAATTGTGTTGTATTTTAGGACCATGGGACTGGTTTTCAGCTGCATCTGAAACAGGACTGAGATAAAACTTTCACACAAAGTTTTGGGAAAGGAGTGGAAATTTTCTCATTCATTTGTGCTCCATTTCATGTGTGCACAACACTTCACACTATGGGTTCCTGGTGCTTGTGCATGGGTTGGGACATTCTCATGTTACAGTCATTCAATTCTTGTTTTCTTATTGAAGATTAATAACAAGGAAATGTTAAGTAAAATTTTCTGGTTGGAATCATAGAAAAGGCTTTGGTTATGTTTCCCTGAAATCCAACATAAAAGAAAAAGGCAAAGCTATGCCAAGAGAACAAAAACAAATTCAAAACTCTTCCCCAGAATCAGACACCTTTCACAGTGTGACGTATCACACAGTAATACACCCCAGTGATGCAGACTTAAATTGAAGCAAGAGGACTGAGAAGCAGCATATACATCTCTTTAACATGATTGAAGCACCAAAGAGTCTGTGCTTGAAAGCAGTGCTGAGAATAGAGCTTACTTTCCTCAGAATTGATCTTCTATTGTTTGCTTAGTCCAGCTGCGGTGTAACATGTAATACCTTGTGTGAATTTCTTCCTTGGTCATGGATTATCATTATCACAGTGATTCAAAAGCTCTAACACAAGTGAGTTTATTGTTTTCAATATTTTCATTTAAGTGCTTTAATCAATATCTGCCAAGACAATTAAAGGGCTCAAATAGTTTCCAAGAGGAATTTTCCCTTGGAATCAATCTCTTTTTTTTTTTTTATATAATTTTTTTTTTACTTATTCCCTTATTTAATTTATTTTTAACACTAACAAAAAAAAAAATTAACACCATTTTCCCAAATTCATCCACTCTTCTTATTCTTGTTTTATAAAGGAAATGAAATTTGTCATGCTGCTATACATCATTTACACTGCAGTACAATGTCCCATCTGTGTGTCAAGTACAAAACAAAAGCATTTTGTGAAAAATTGCTAAAGTAGTAATGATTTTTGTCCTCAACTCTTTGTTTTGCCTTTCAATAAAGAAGGCGACATGTGCCACAAATGATATATTATTGTTTAAGTACAGCCCTAGTAACACAGTGCATAACCAAAACCATGTTTCACAGCAGAGAAACTATAGTTTACTGCCCCTATGGCTCTGATGAGAATATAATGTTCTACAGTTTATAAATGCTTTGAGGTCAACACATGATTTACTTCAGCTTGTTCATCCAATGAACAGGAGGTCCAAAAATATATCAAGCTATTAGACAGCCTACTGGAAGCTTGGCGGAGGCTCCCAGTGATGGAAAGCATGCCATGGAAGCCTCTCTGTCAACTGGAGATGAGATAATTAGATCCAGGTAATACATTGGAGCCCCATCAGGGAACAGGACAGCAAACATGTCATATTTACGATTTTTTCTCATCCTCCCCAGTACCAGTGGCCTGAGATAGTAAAAAGTGTGAAGGATTCATCAGTTCCTGGTGAAAGCACAGCAGCGGGATAATCAAGCTATCATCTCTCCATCATCCTCATTATCCAGAGACCTGGTGTTCTGTATAAACAGCAAAACAACAGCAACTACAGATTGAGGAGCCATGGTAGGTAGCTCCAGCTTTTGTTTTATGTTCCAGGGTAATGCCAAACAACACTGTTGGGCTGGAAGCTTGTAATACTAAAAGGAGCTCTAGAGCCTGTATTTAAGTTCCAAAAAATATTTTGTGAAAAAATCTCTTTCTACTAATTAGAGATTCGAACTTCAACCCCACAACTAAATATTCCTAAATGGAAAATTCTGGTGGGTCAGACCATATATGACTTCTGGGGTAAAGTGGTTTTGTACAGCACATTCAGATAAAACCATAACATCCTGGCCTTTTTTCTCATGCACATCACTATGTACACATATTTTTGGAGGACTCCCTAGCTAAAATTTGAAAGTGGAGAGTTGCTACAAGAAGAATCTCAGTGCTTAAGAGCAGCAAGTCTTTTACTTAAGAAAAGTAACTGAAAAACACCCATCCACAAGTTAGCACAAAAAAATGTGTTTCATAATCAACAACGTAGATGTTTATGCTTTCATTAGACACTTGTGCACCCTTGAACACTGGGCAAAAAGAATTTTGAGAAATTGTGGTCAGAAATCAAAATAACTTTGAATATAATGCATTCTAAATACATAATCTTTTCAATTTTCAGGCTTTTTATATTCACAGAAAAAGCAAAATTATAGTCTCAGTCATGACTGATCCAATGTTGAAAAATCGGAGTCTTATACGTGCTCATCGATTATTGTTAGCATCTAACTTTTTGATGTAGTTATATAAATATATACACACATTATATACAGTAAAGTTCTTTTCCCAGAAACATATAGATGACTCATGTTTCATTTCCTTTCCTGGTAGCTGACATTTAGAAAAATCTTCCATAGGTAAAGGAAGAAGGTTATTGGGGGGAAAAGGAAAAGAAGAGTTTCTTATCTCAGCTGCAGAAGTCCTCTTGAATCCTCACTTCTGTCAGTGACACAATCCCTCATTGGAGAAACTGATGGACTAACTTCATGTGCTTTATCCACCTTTGCAGTATTGTAGTTTACTTTTTCTGAATATATTTGCTATGTGAACCCACCAGGAAAGGAAAGCAAGATGTGGCTCTTGCACACTGGGAATGGATTTGCTCCATTTCAATCTTAAACAATCTTAAAACCTGAAGCCATGAAAATCCAGAATCATCATGATCAAGTGTAAAGCTTAGTCCTGTAGAAGTTTAAATGAAATTTCTAAAGAGCCTTTTAAATAAATGCATCCACGCCTCAGAAAACATTTACTGCCATGGCAATATACCCAACATTGCTTTCACTCCTTTTTTCAGAAAATATTAAAAGAAAAAGAACCTTAATGGAAAGAAACTACTAATATTGAAAGCATAAAGTGAATTCTAAAGAGATTTGCAAAACTCAGAACCAGACAACACTACCTCTAGAAAAGCAGGCTGAATAAAACATCCTGAAAGTAGAATGAAGGTCAAAAATGTATTTTTTCCAATTGCCATCTAAGTAAAATTGATTTTTCTATTCTTCCCCTTCATAAGTATGACAGCAAGTATCTTCATGGAGCTCCAGGAACCTAAGAGAGCAGTTGTGGCAACCATCATAGGTGCGGCCAAAGGTGAGTAAATTTAAGCTACTGAAAACACTAAAAGAGGAAAAATTCATGTCTAGCAGAGAAAGTACTAAGATTAAAAATGAAAAAGCACAGGTAGGCTAGATAAAATCAATATAACTTTTCCCAGGGTGTTCTTTTATAAACACTACTTTGGTTCTTCCTTGACCACAATATATATACAGAAAACAAAATGGCATTTTTATGACTCATAATCCCAATCTTTACCTCCATGAAACTGTTCACAAAGACTCAGAAGCTGAATGGATTGAAGACTGGAACTATAATGGCAAATCATACCCTTTTACATCACACAGTTAGGGAGACACAGCATTTAGGATTCACATCTATAAAAAGGAGAAACTAATGGCAAAGCTACAAAATACTGCCACAATTACAGTATCCAAATTTAAATTCTGCACTAGTAGTCATGAAGAAAGCTTAGCAATATAGCTCTCAGCTACATGGGACAGTGGGAAAATTGCAGAACTGCATATTAAAGACCTTCCTAGGCATGAAGAAAATGTAGGAATGTGTACATGTTAGGAGTATGCAAGACACTGCAGGTTGGACAGCAAAAGTCTTAAGGTTTAAGATTTGGTTCCATTTACCTCTGCTAATAGAAAAATAATAGAAATATCATTTCCCCCTTTTTCTTTCTTATTTGCTACACTGTCTATCTTAAGCGGACTAGAATCACGAAAAGGAAATAATCCCTGCAGATTTGCAGGCAAGACATAAGAAAAAACTCAGTTAGAACCACTTATGAGCAACAGCCACACAGGAAAACAAGATATAAGCAGTAAAAGCCGACTGATCTTATGACTTAAATAAGAGAAAGATATCTAAGAATTTACTAGCAATGAACTCTGGAATACCTGCCAACTTTTACAGATGCAGAATAATGACAGAGGAGGAAGAAAAAGAAAGCTGAACTGAATTCTGAAACTGGAATATTGTAACAAAGCAGAATTAAGACTCAAGGCAACTGCACAGCAAAAAAGGGATCGATTTATGACAAAAGAAGGAAAATAAATGCAGAAGGCATAAGAAAAAATACACAAATTAATACAGGAAAAAAATGAATTTTGAAAACAGGCAGAGATTCATTGTGTTAATGAAGTGTGTGATGAATGGATGTTAGGAGCAAAAAATGGCACAACTGGAGGAAATCTGGATATCCAGAGATAAAACCAGAGAGAAGAAGAAACATACTCATAGTTATCATGACATTCCTCAAAAATCCCATACTTAAAATATTTTTTATGATTCCAATTTGGAAAAAAAAATTAAAAACCAGTTTATTCAGCCTCCTGATTTATTAAAAATTATTTCTAATAATTAGTTACTTCAAATAAGTGTTATTTGCCAGTATGACTGAGAAGACAGGCACAGCCCATGCTGTCCCTGTTGGACCATGGCCCTACATGAGGCTTGCTGTCTTCAACCTCAGCAAAAACAGGAAAGATTGCAAATTGTCCATGGAGGCCTTGAAGTAAACTTTCTATTTGCTTCAGTGAGCAGGGCCACTACAGATCAAGCATTTTATGCCTTGGAAGTTCTACAGACAGTGGAAGCAAACTATGCAAGTCTTGTTTTCACTCTGGAGGTCTCTCATAAAAGTTCAACATTTAATTTCTTCACAACAGTTTGTTGCCTACCAGAGTACTATATATTTTTGTAGTACTAAAGACAATTTTTTTAAGTCTATAGGAAATTCACCTAAAAACTTTTATCATAATTATTTTATTTTAAAACTTTTCAAGAAACTTCTGATCCAGTTTCACCACTTCTCCCCTCCAAAAAGATCAAAAAACCCCATATTTACCCACCCAAAGAACATCCAAACAAAAAAGTATTTTTGATATGGTGTATACCCTCTTCTTTGGAAGCATCCCAGATAAATGTGAAAAACTGCCTATGTTACAAGTAGTCCAGGAAAGAAAAAGATTAAAATATGAGGAGATGATATCCTGTAAGTAGTAGAGATTGTGTTGTTGGTAATCTTTTGCAAAGATCTGTATGGGGGAGAAGTAATTTAGATGAAAAATGAGCACTTAAAATTAGAAAGCTGTCAGGTAAGATATCTGGAATCAGGGTGCAAAAAATTAGGTGGATGAGTTGTTACTGTCAGCCACCAGTGATGTGCAATGTTAGTATGGGAATCCATACCATGTACTGCATGGAGAACTGATGCTGTCATGAATGATCATTAATCTGCAAAACAGTAGGAAAAACTCCCTCAAAATAACAGATTTCATTTTTGAAAGAAAAATTATACTAGAAGAAATCAAAGAAATAAGTGGATCACATTTATCTTATGCAATAATATTCTTTTAATGATAACAACTGAATCTTACAGTGTACTCTATATATAAATTTCATACAAGCTACCTTCAAGCACTCAGTAGATCAATTTAATTAAACCATAGTTTCTCAAAATTGTAGAATAAATTTTATTCTGTGCCATTACCACAGATTAATATAGATGCATTTTTGGAGTGAAGTATACAGACTGTAGAGTAGCTCTTCCTATAAATGTAGAGACAACTCAGTCAAAAATATTAATTTATTACCTTTGTCTTTGTTGGTGCAATAAAGTGTAATAGTAAGTATACTTTTACACTGACATCTAGCAATGAGAGGGTCAAGTCAGTGTAATAAAGCTAGCAGACTAGCACAAGTGTCTCTGCTTGTGCTATAAATATTACATAGTAGACATTTTCTGAATGAGAATGTGAAGGAATATTCCAGAAAAGGAATGAAAATTTACCATGAACATCAGAAAATTGAAACAGCCATGAGTGCAAATACCCATGAGTGTAAAAAGTAGAATCTAAATCAGGGAGGTGTCAACACTTTGACATTGCTATCTCAGTGTGGTTCAGAATACAGCCAGGAAACAAGTAGCATGCATATACAAACATATTTTTAGCAAAACCTATGAGGATTATTACAAGACAGCTATTATATTTGTGAACTAATTTCAAGCACTCACATAAAATGCAGATTAGACACTTGATTAGTTTGCCACAATTGCTTGAACTCTCTCCAACCCCGTAAGAACATTCTGTACAGTGCAATCACCTTACAGCACATCTGAAAGAAGATTATAGATAATATGGGAAGATAGAAAGCATTAAGAAGTCAAACTAAGCCTTTGGATTGTGTCTTCTTCCTAGTTGTTTGTTAAACAACATGCCACTGGCTCTTATGGCTCTGAATCATCTGGTACTATCCATTAGTGGATAGGTTACTGAGTCAATGGTCTTACAATATACAAATAAGAAAATCTCCAAAACTGGATCTCCTCTTCTAATCTCCAGCCTAAAGAGATATTGCCACTTCTTTTCCCTAGCAGAAACTTGTTTTTTTGACTGGACCAGCAGAGACTCATGTGACTGTTGTCTTTGTCATGGAACTTCATTGAACATAAATACTGTTCACACTCAATATTTGTCAATATTACATATTCTATGTAATGACTGTAACTATTTAATTTCCACATTCAAAGTCCTTTACACGTTGTGTAGCCCTGCTAACATTTCCCAACACAACTGCAACTCGGCACGTGGCAAAAGAGAACATAATGCATTTGCTTACGGTCAGATAACTGAAGTCTAGACCAGAGACAATGAATAAGTTTCCCCTTTTGAGTGATGTGAGATTTTTGCTCACATGTAAGACTTTGATAGACCAAGTGTTACAGTGCATTCCAGATGCAGTGGACTGCTGAATACAAATCTTTGGCAGCAGCTCATGGCAAACTTTGCAGACATCTAAAGCAAAAAGGAGCAGACATACGGGGGGTTTCTGGCTGCCAAGATCAGGCACACAGGTAATACTCAGCATCAAGTTCCAGTCCCAAGCACCCACCACACCGATGCTGCAGTGGCAAATTCCCTTTACAGACACAGGATGACACCAGCATCCAAAGGAAGGGAGCCATTGCCTTTCCACCAGTTCTCACACTGTGGTCACCTCTCAATCCATCAAACAGCTGTGAGCAGAGCTGTGCCAGAAACAGTACCATGGTGTTTCTCTAATTCTGCTAATTCCCTATGCTCAGTTTAATTATATGAACTGCTCCGGATACTAATCAACACATCACATTATGATGATGCAGTTATAAATGTAATTATGAAAGCAACATGAATAATTTCATTAACTACATTTCAAGCTGTCTCATTCTCTCCATTGCCTCTGTTGGCAACACACAGTGGGTCTGCTCAGAACTTCTGGGAATTAGGCCACGTACATATGACATGTTTGTACTGAAAAGCACAGTCCTGCAGACCTGAATCAAGGAAAAAGTAGACTTAGATGTCTATTGGGAGTTTTGCCAGAATTATGACTGCAGTATTCAGGCCACTGTGTGCCAAGGACCCTGAAAATAAATGCTTCCTTACAGAAAATAATGTTTGATTTTAAAATCCAATTCCAGTACCCAAGTGGCAGGAAGCAAGTCTGCCAGTGGCCCTATAAGCGCAGTGTCAATAACTGTCCATTCTTCTTTCTGCTGCTCTCTGTTTGTAATCCTGCAGAACTTGGCAGGCTACAACAGGGAGAATGGCCACACTTGCCGTGTGCTTTAGAAACAAAGGAAAGAGAAAGCAGCAGTCTCAGACAGCACATAATTTAGGATTATGAAAATAAAAGACAGAACATGAAGAGTTAAAAGGACAAACTGTTTCCACGCTACAAAAACAAACAAAACAAACAAACAAAAAAACCAAAAACAAAACAAAAAAAAAAAGTGGCAGAGTTGGTTTTATCAGCTCTTAAAAAATGCCTCCTTGCTGCTGGTCCTGGTACCAAAGTAGTTTATTGGCTTTTCCTTCTCCCTTCTTCCCACCTGTCAGCCCTCTCCTCTTCTCAGGCTGAGACAAAGAAGTTTTCACAGCTCTTCACAAGAAAAACTGGGCCAGATTCTCACCCTCCAAGCCTTCTGCTGTCCTTACAACAAGCTAAGGCTTTGTCATCTTCATACCTGTTTTAGATTAGATGGCACAAGTGGAGGCAAGCAGAACTCCACCAGAACAAGTGGCCTTAAATTACAGTTATGGCATGGTAAGTAACCCAGATTGATCCCTGACATTTTGCCAGTTGATGTACACAGGCTCAGGCTGTGCAATGTGATACAACCTGCTGAGCACCCAGGTCTGCCCCATTTCACAAGCTCACACTGCTCTAAAGCTCAGCTTACATCTCGACCCCATCATGCTCCCACATCTCAAGAATGCAGAGGCTCTGGAATGTGATCAGCCACGTAAACACAGCCGTGTCTGACAGTGACAGTCAGCACCTGACTGACTCAAGTCCTGAGTAGTCCAGTCATGGAACTGACAGGATGGTATCAAATGCTGCTACCAATAAAAAATAAAATCTCAAAATGTTCTCACAGAAATGGTGCTTCTATTTGCAACTGATGGAGTTTTTCTGAGCTAAAAGACAGGGTGGAGTTTCTTTATTTGTTTCATATATGGGATTTTAACATGCACATGCTATAGGAACTATAAATTAAGAAGCTAAAATAAATCTATTTCTCAGATGAACAAAGAAAATCCATGAGAAAAGAGAAGGAATGGCTGACATATTGTGTTTGACTCAGGCTATTGCTCTAAGTTGTATAAGGATATTAACAAAAATTTTATCCGGAGATCCCACATGGGAAGTATACAGAAGCTGATTTCTGTAATAAGAAAACCTATACTAAGCTCATGAACAATTTAAAATCCCTCCTTACATTTATATCCAATATAATGACAATTTTCTGTATTAGGAATGACCTTAAAACAGGAAGCCTGAATTACACATATAGCTGGGGGATAAGATTCAGATGAATCCTACAGAAGCATGAACTTACAACTAAATTAAAACAAACATATCATTAAAAGTATGTAAACAGTCTCATTCATTGAAGTACTCCTTTTCTTGAAGGGAGCTTCAGTTTGGAGGATATAGACAAAGTGAGATTAGCTTCCTACACATTGCCAAGCTGAAGGAAAAAAGATAGGAGAAAACACAGTTACAATTGCATTTTCTAATGAAATATATTACTTCAGAATCATGTTGGGAGTTCAGACTATATAATTGTGACTCTCACTTCTTACAGATACACTTCTGTGTTGTTTAGCTTTTACATTACAAATCTTATTTTTATTACTTCTAACTAGGCATAAAATCCCACAGTTTGACAAAGGGTGTCAGCATGAGGTCTCATCTTGGAAGTGCACTACTATTTCTTTCCTCTGTAAATTTTAAAATGCTTTTAAAGAAATTTAGGCATGGTGATTATTTTGAAAGGAGGCAACAATTAAAAGCCTGTCAGTCCCAAGTATTTTCTGCTCCTGTATAACAGATAAAGAACTTATGGGTCTAATTCTTCACTTTATTTTAGTGAAACTGTTATGCTTTCAGTGGACTTATTTTGAATGACAACTACAGTTCAAAAAGAATTAGGGCATATTGCACTAATACATGATCCCACTGGATTCAGTTTTAAAGAAAAATAACAGAAAAAAAGAAAAAAGAGAATTAAAAAATTAAATAAAGTGAACACCCCTGAAAATATTGCAATAAAATCTGGGAGACAAATATTGTTCTTAAATTCTGCATTTCCATGACATTCTGGAAGAGCTCTAATGAAGAAATTGGAATGCATGTAGAAAAAGAGCATGTGATATGTCAGGAACGAAAAGGCAGCAGAGAAGACAAACTTTGCAAACCATGGAAGATTGCATGCAGAAGGCAGGAACACAGAACTGTTTCATGCTTAAGCAGTAGAAACAAGAAGATTAAAATTTGTATGAATCCCCTTAATATTTCTGAAGTGTTGTGCTTAATGAGGACTTTTCTTTTCTAGCTAACTCTACCATAACCTGAAGGAGAAAGTGAAATTGCTGTAAAGTTCATGTGTGCAATGTCTGTTTTATGTTGGTCTGGTTTTGGGTTTGTTTTTAATATGATAAACATGAAAACGTTGACTTATTGCACACACTTATGTTCCAATCAATATCAGGCTTGATTGCTGTATGTTAAATTAATAAAGATGGTTTTAATTGAACTCCACAAACTAGCAGAGACCGTGTTAGGTTTTGAAAACCACAGTCCTCTTCTTAATTTCACTCCCATATATGTGACAGCTGGGGAAGAGCTCAAGTAATTTCAAGAGGACATCATTTTCTCTGGAAGAAATACAGAACCAGTGATGTGTACAGAACAGCCTCATTTTTTATCTGGCTACAAAGGCCAGGATATAAGGGCTCTCAAAATGCATTATTTTAAATTGGGAAAAATCACACTGACAATGCAGACCATTTCAGTCATAACTAAAAAATTGCATATTAGAACAGTTCTAATAAATCAGTGACATTTTAAACCAAACCAATTTTTATTTAAGATATATCTAAAACTAAAGTCCTCTACTGAGAACTGGAAATTGAATGGCTCAAAAGATGTTGAGCTTAGAGACTTTGCTTTTTAGGTGGAGGTGTAAGCCAGTGACATGTCATCCCATTGAGGGGTCTTCCCTGAAAACTTTGGTTCAATCATATAATTTTCCCATACTCTTCAAAAATAGAATATCTGTATGCAAGCAGCCTCAGCTCATTCCCAGCATCTGTGACTAGCAACAAAGCACTTGAATGAATAGTATTTTGGAATATAAATCGAAATTGCAATGCCAAAAATTTTGCTGAAATAATGTCCCTGTTTTGAGCCTTTTTTCTTCTCCAAGTTGTGGTTGCTTTCATGCTCACACTGAGAGCAGGTGGTCAGCATAAATATGTAGAATGTTTTGTTGTTGAACACAGAAAATACTGAGCACTAAAAATAATATATACATTGTTAGATACTCCAGAGGAACTTCCCAGGTTTCATTGTAGCTTTTGAAACTCCAGTCCACAGTGTGGAAATAGTGAAGTTTAATATGCTTTTATAGAAGCTCCTTGTCACCTTCTGCTGAACAAATACTGGAAAATAACAATCTTGAACATTTCCCTAGTGTCAAAATAAAGAAATAAATTTAAATTTGCTTCAAAGACAAGCATGACCCTTTAAATAAGTTTTCCACTTATATCTTGGTATGCATGATACATCCCTCAGAGACTACTTACAGAATTGAAGGACTTTGGCAAATATATGCAAATATGTTCACACAAAATTTGCCCAAGGGATGACTGTCCTAAAATCTCTTCACAAAAGTCTCTTTGTCAATCTGGGGTAGCAAAAACACCCTGTAAGGAAGGTGATCTATCACAAACTCCAAACAAATAAATAGATGAAAAAACACACAAAACAGTTTGCAAAACAATCACAGGCATTAAAATATGTTTCCATAAGGGTTTCCTGACCAATATCAAACTAAGATCCATTTCAAACTTCTCCTCTTCCCTCCAAAAAAAGAAGGGTGAATTCACCACATGCATTATTTACCACATCTGTCACCTTGCTGTCAACTCCTAACACTTTTTTCCTCACTGCTAACAAAAAGTTCAAAAGGGGAAGATCATCTGATTTTTCCTGACATTCCCTTTCTTATTTCCAATCTGCAAGCATATATATTTGAGATATTTAGCTCTGGCTGGTTTGTTTCAGGTTTGATACTTTTCAGAATCTTACTGTATGTGTGTTACCATATATGTCTCAATACGTTTTTTTAAAAAAAGGAAAGAAAGGGGGAAAAAAAATCATTCTGTTTCAAATAATGAGCATGTGCACCTTTTTGCCTCAGGCCTTCATACACAATTTAGCCAGAAAGCCAGGGCAGATCATGATTTAGCATTTGACATCTCTTGCCTTCAGGCCAGGGGAGACTAATACAGATTTCTGACTCTGAGCACACCATGGAAAAAAAAAAGTGAGAGAGAGAGGCCTTTTATTGACTAAATGATAAAGAGGTTTGTAATGATAAATAACAGTCATTTTATTGTGGAATTCCCCAGAAAAGATGCATTCTGCAGTGTCTGAAGAAGCCTAAAAGCCGAAGCTGGTTCCCTGTGGATCCAAACCTGTTAAGCTCCAATCTTTCCAGGCAGAAATAGAGGTCGCAAATTGCATAGGACCTGCACTATTAAAACTGTATAAGCACGATACATAATCACTGCTGCATCCAGGACAGTTAGCACTAAGAGGATTAGCTGAAGGCTGCTTCTGGCTTTCTCTCCCTCAGCCTGCATCTAAAACAAGCCTGGTACACACCCAGACTGCTTGAGAATTTTCTGCCAGCTTTGATCGATAGTTTAATTGTAAACTTTGGGAGCAATAATGGATAATTCAGCTTGAACCGTCCATTATAAGCGCTGTTGCAGAGGATGGAGCTTTCAAAATTAAACAAGAGTTGTGTAATATTATTACATTTGTACTGCTCACCTACAGTTAAATTCCATTTACAAATACTGTCTTGACAATGTATGGAGTTCAATAAACATAGGCCCAGGTGGGTGCAATGGGGAAAAGAAAGAGGAGGGAAGCTGAAGCCAGTTGTTTGCCATCTATTGCAGAAAGATTTTTATTTTAACCTCACATATTAAAACACATTGAAATGGAAACAGAAAGACAGGAGATACAGACAGATTCAAGCACTGAACTAAGTTGTGATTACTGTATGGACTGCAGCACTGTGATGGAAATGTACCTAAATGTCTGTAGAGGGATTGTGGTACAGCAATACCAGCAGAAAAATACCAGCAGGAAAGTGGCAAACATGCACTTCTCACCAGGTAGTCTACGTTGGTGTAATCAAATTTTTAATAGGACTTGCACCAGTCAATTGAACTAGACTGGAGATATTCATGCTACTTTCCATGACCATAATATTCATGGTCATTTTCTAAAACATTAAAAGACACAGAAGCATTCTGTGGTAAGAAATCATCTTATCTCTTGGAAGATGAATAGACAGAATGGCCAGGTGCTTAACTATCAAGCTTTCTGGCAAACATACTCTGCCATACCACACATGCAAACACTGCCATACAACACTAAAACGAGGAGTGAGGAAGAGCAGCTTGTAAGAACATGGATTTTGAACATGTTTTGTGGGGAAAAACTGAATTCTGTTTACAGAATCAAGGATTTTTCTAGTTTAATTAGTAAATTAGTTGCTCAAACAAAATTTGCTGAAAGTTACAACATGAGGTTAGAAAAGTAGCTCATGCTACCAGCTTTCCAATGAATTTAGGAGCTCAAGTCAAATTTACTCCATAAACCATTCCACAGCTAATTTGAATTAAAAGAATTCCCTAATGATAATAAGACTTGTGAGTTAGTAATGAGTGTTAAGATCACAAAGAGCTTTTCTCGCTCCTCATAAAGGCCATTGACATCCATCTAAAATCTCCACAAGTCCATTAGCTTTCACAGCCAAACTCTCCATGTTCTGTGCTAATGACCAGGACTCAGGGCCAGAAGTATTTCACCTTCGTTTCCTCTGTTTTTGACAAGGTGACATCCATATTTAACTGTGTACTACACACAAAAGTCAGCTAAAGCTCTTCCTGCATGCCCTCTCATGCCTAACCAACAGGCAATTAAATGCATGGTATTCCTACTGCCTTTCTTATCACCCAGCTAAGACACCTTGACAGAAAAATGCCCAGTATGAAGAAAAGGAGAAAAAAAAAGAGGTTCTGTTTTTTTGGTTTATTTTCTACACCCAAAGCTGCATTTGAAAAATAAAGCAAGTGGAAAACAAACTGGATCCTTCAACTAGTGCAACATGCAAACCAGGGAGTTGCTGAACTTGGCAGATAAAGTCAGGTAGCAACAATTTTTGCAGCACAACAATATCTGCACTGTGTGTAAGCCATTGCCACGGAAATGTTCTAACTTTCAGGGCTCAGTTATCATCAAAGAAAACTTCATCTCATTCCTCTCCCTTTCTTTTATAATAAAGAAACATTTTTCCATTTGCAGTAAGTTCTTTGTTAAATGATGAAGATTTTGGCATCATAAAGTATCAGCATGTTTTTAGCCTTTATCTGTGTTTTTTCCTTTGGGAAATGAGGCAAATAAAAGTTTTCTTTGCTGATCATGGGTTTATAATGCCACAATATTATTGCCAGCTACAACAAAAAACTCCTTGCACCAACAAAGCCTCCCTCAGGCTGTGGGAAGAGACCAAAGTTTGCAAAGGCAATCTGCATTCCAGGGAATCAGAGAATCACCTATGGCTCTGATAGTATATGCTTGGAGTCAAACTGCCATCCACAATCAGAAGCAGTGTGGCCAGCAGGGCCAGGACAGTGATTTTGCCTCTGGACTTCACACTGGTGAGGCTTCATTTTGAATCCTGAGTTCAGTTTTGGGCCCCTGTCTATAAGAAAGATATTGAGGTGCTGGAGCACGTCCAGAATAGGGCGACAAAGCTAGTAAAGGGTCTGGAGAGCAAGTCCCATGAGGAGTGGCTGAAGGAGCTGGGGATGTTTAGCCTGGAGAAAAGGAGGCTCTAGTCTCCTTCTTATGGCCTTCTTGGTCTCTACAACCACCTGAAAGAAGGATGTAGCCAGGTGAGGGTCAGCACCTTCTCCCAAGTTACAAGTGATAGGATGAGAGGAAACGGCCTGAAGTTGAATCAGCAGGGGTTGAGATTGAATATTAGGAAATATTTCTTCACTGAAAGGGTTGTCAGGCATTGGGACAGACTGCCAAGGGAAGTGGTGGAATCACCATCCCTGGAAGCGTTCAAAAAAACATTTAGATACAACACTAATTTTTTGCCAAATCTTTAATCTTATCAGGCACATATTAGAAGAAAATTACAGGGACAGTTATCAACTGCAAGCACAAGGCAGCTTACAATTAATTCTGCTTGGTAAAGGAGATTTCAGTTTTAAAAATGTGAATGGACTGAAGCTATTGACATAGAGTTATTTTTTTGGGGATATTGGGGCTAAAACTAGGAAAATCAACAGATTCCCTCCTACATCCCAGCTTTCATGGGTCCTTCACATAAAAAGAAATTAGACAAAGCTCTACGTGTGAAAATATGGTGGAATTTGTCAGCCTAGTTACTGGGATGATTGGCAGAGTGTAATCTTTCAAATTGTGTGCTGTGGTCACAAGCCACCAACTTATGCTCAGCAATCACAGGTTCAAGGATAAGTAGTTCATATCCCCCAGAATTGAGACAATGTTATCCCAAGTGGAGGTTTAATAAAATCTGTCTATTTTTCCTCCTTGCCTGAGAAACAGATTCAGAGCAATGTATTTGCTCAAAGGGAAAAAAAAAAAATTTAAAAGGAAGCAATATATGTAAAGTTAAGATTTTTTGGTTGTGTAATTTACAATACAGTTTGGCCTTTAGTAATCCTTTGATTTGTTTAAAATGGATAGATCAAAAATCACAAAATCCAATTGAAACATTGTTACTCACTTTAACGTCTCTCCCTCCCTTTTCCATTTCCTAGGGTCACCCATCAGTCTCAAGGCTGTCTGTCCCATTCCTCCTATTTTTTAACTCTCAAGAACAGAATTCCTGAAATTTATTTCTATTATAAAGCTCAACAGAGGTATAACAAAAAGACATGCAAAACCAAACCACTACAGATAAGTACACCTAATTATTCAGTATGTATAGGCTCATTCTGTCAAGGGCCAGTGCTATGGTTGCCTAAGCTATGGGTTAGTTTGTCCAGAATGAGCTCTGATCCTTCAGACCCTTTGTCTCTCTCTTACACTTGACATGCAGCAAGTGCCCTCTCAGAGCTAGATATTGGAAAAGTTAGAAAAAAATTTAAGAGGCTCAAAAGTTCTGTTCTTTCTCAGCAGGTTCAAGTCAAAAGAACTAAACTAGGATTTGCAACTGTAGTTTCTTATTTCAAATTTCCTTTGGCTCTCAATAGCATTTTTTCTCAAGATTATTTTCATCCCAGTATATCTGATAAAAGATTTTTAAAAAAACACATTTTTGGTGGAGATACAGTATTCGTGTGGGCATCCTGCCATTTCTTTCAGAAAGACAAAAGTATTTTTATGCAAGCTCTTTAGTTTTCTATTTGTAGAAAAACTTCTTGGCAAGATGCTGTTTAATTGATATGCACATTTCCAAGGTCACTTTTTACAGTAAAATAAATATTTCTCTCTGTTCACTTTCTAAATCCCTATATTTTCCTCATGATGATATCTATTACAACAGGACTGTGTGTTTGAAGCACGGGGTCACACTCAATTTCTTGCAAGCATACACTTTTCCTTGAAAGAGGTTTTTGCTGTCTATCCAGCAGCACACTCCGATAGCACAGCCTGAAAGGCTTGGGAAGAAAGAGCAGCAAAACTGTTGTGCAAAGAGCTCCAGTTTGGGAAGGGCAACAAGGTTTGTAACCACAAGAAAAATCATCATTAAGACATACTTGTATTCTGATACACTGCTTAGTAGGATCTTGTTCTGTAACCTCCAGCTCTGGCTAAGCACCACTGCCATAATAAACGCACGATAAAACGCCTCTTGATTTTAACAGGATGAGTTATGCCAGTAGTGTTGCTTGCTTATAAGCCCCCTAACACAGTGTCCTTATACCTAGATCAGATATACACAATTAGCTGGGTTTATGTAGTTACTGTCCTTGCAGGTTTTGCAGCTCACCTTCTGGGAGATGTTCAGCTCTGTTGTCTCCATCACATCTGAGCAGCTCCTGCTTCCAATCACTTGGTGGTGCTGCAGGAGAACCAGAAGGGACATCTCCAAATCTGCCCATAGGGAACATATCCTTCCCTCTTCTCTGGAAATGATTAATGAAAAGAATAGTCTGGAAATAGGTTTTAACCAGTCAGGGAGGCAACTAACCAAACACATCAACCTATATCCCATTGCTCTATACCAGCTCTGTGGTTTTCAGCACCTGTTGGAAAACAAGAGAATAACTCCTTCAAGGCCATGAAGTGGTGGTATCCATGCTCAGCACAAGCAAAAAAATCCAGATGCCTTTCACAGTTAAATGGGCACTATCTTTGGGATTAAAACAAGTCATTTACTGCCACCTGTACTTTAGTAGTAGGAAGAGACATCAAATTGGTTATGTGATGACAAACTTTAAACGAGAGGTAATCCATGCTGAAACAATCTTCCAGTTTCAAGACAAAAGAAGTAGAGGAAACGAATACCAGTACAAAAAGATTTATATTCAACATGAACTGCAAGAAGGGAGGTAATCACCACAGTTCTGATGGACCTCTGTCAGGAATTCAGAAAAGGCTCTTTAACAGAGACAGCAACGACTTATTGCTTTGGATTTCGGGAGCCAGATTTTCATTGCAGAGGAGCTCCAGGGGTGGCTTCTGAGAGAGCTACCAGGAGGTTTTTCCATGTCTAATGGAGCCATTGCCAGCCAGATCCAAGACAGACCCATCACGGACCAAGGCTGAGCAACAGTGGTTATAATTCTGGGATAATATGTTTAAGAAGAAGAAAAAATTGTCACACAAGAGCAATTGCAACTGGAAAGAAGAGTGAGAATATGTGAGAGAAGCAGCCCTGCAGATACCAAGGTCAGTGAGGGAGGAGGGGAAGGAGGTTCTCCATGTGTCAGAGCAGAGATTCCCCTGCTGCTGCCCCAGGACGTTCACAGTGGAGCAGAGATCCACCTGCAGTCCATGGAGGGCCAGGTGGATGTGCACAAAGGAGGCTGTGATCCTGTGGGGGAGGAGGGGAAGGAGGTTCTCCATGTGTCAGAGCAGAGATTCCCCTGCTGCTGCCCCAGGACGTTCACAGTGGAGCAGAGATCCACCTGCAGTCCATGGAGGGCCAGGTGGATGTGCACAAAGGAGGCTGTGATCCTGTGGGAAGCACGTGCTGCAGCAGGCTCCTGGCAGGATCTGCAGCCCTGTGGAGAGAGAAACTCACCCTGGAGCAGGTTTGCTGCCAGGACTTGTGACCCTGTGAGAGACCCACACTGGAGCAGGCTGCTCCTGAAGGATTGCACCCTGTGGAAGGGACCCACAATGGGGAAATTCATAAAGAACTGCAGCCCATGGGAGGGACTCACCTTGTAGAAATTCATGGAGGACTGTGTCCAATGGGAAGGACCCCACACCAGAGGTGGGGAAGAATGTGAGGAGCCCTCTCTCTGTAGAAGAAGGAGTGGTAGGGACATGTGATGAACTGATCACAGCCTCAGTTCCACATCCCCCTACACTGCTGTGGGGAGGAGGTAGAGAATTTTGGAATGAAGCTGAACCTGGAAAGCAGGGAAGGGTAGGGAAGGTGTTTTTAAGATTTAGTGTTTAATTCTCATTATTCTACTCTGCCTTGTTTGGCAATAAATTAAACTAATTTTCCCCTTGATTGGCAATAAATAAAATTAATTTTCCCTAGATTGAGTTTATTTTTCTTGTGATGGTAATTGGTGAGTACTCTCTCCCTGCTCTTATCTCAACCTGGGAGCCTTTTGCTTTATTTTGTAAAATTTTGTGGAGATGAAAATGCAATTGCATACCCTCCAGTAAACAGGGGTATAGGATTATAGGAGGATAAAAAAATCATATAGATAGGCTATCCACTATTATTTTGTGTGAGTGTTGGTACAGATTTCTATTAAAATGTGGATGCTTCATTTCTAAGACACTAGTTTTGGTACAGGAGATGTTCAAGTCCTGGGTAATCACAGTGAGAGAAAAATTCTCACAGAAGATTCTCAACATCTTCCACCTCAAAATAGTGAGGTTGCTACTCTCAGGAAAGCTGACCAGACAGCTCTGCTAGCAGCCTCCATGCAAGTGGGAGACAGGATTCCAGTTTAAATACTGAAACCTGCAATGTGTTCTTATCCCCACTAAGTCTAATTTTCCTTGCATGATGTTTTTATGAAAATCAGCAACTGAGGAAAAAAACATTGCTCTAAGCTTGGCAATGGCTAGTCCAAAACCCTTTAGCAAAGAACCAGTCACAAAAAGCCAGACAATAATTCCCTTGTGCTGACATCCACTTCCAGTCCTTGCTGTAGCAGCAATTCACCTTCGCAGTGTTAAACACATTTCCATCTGTAGGCTGCCAAAAACCAGCATTTATTTTGAGCAGAAATGAACGGACTCTCAAGCACAACAGAACTTTTTTTTTTCCTTTTCTGTGTGGGTGTTTCTTTACTTGAAAGAAAGCGGTATGAAAGACAAGGAAAGTGTCTTTGATGTGTATGTGCCACTTTAAAATAAAGGCTCCCTCTCACATACTCAGAATTTTACCAAGAAGTAGCAATTACAGGATTATCTGTGACTTCAAACATGAATTCTTTGGATGCTGTTCTTGCCTTGCTTTGTTACATTAATAATCACATTTTAAGGAGCCTGGGATTTTTTTCGTATTTACAAACTATAGTTTGGTAATAAATGTGCAATCACAGGATTGCTCACCAAAAGGGAAATTTGCTATCTGTCCTGCTATAACAAGTTTCAGCAGATAGTTAATTAACATAAAAGAAATATTTCTTCAGTCCCTTCACAGGAAGAAAGAGGGTAGACAAGCCATGAATTTCTGAATGAGGCTTTGGGGTTTGGTTTTTGTAAGACCTGATGAAGAAAGTGTGCTAATTCCCACATAAAAATTTGCACTTGAAATATGGAAAAGCTGTCTTCAAGGCATCAAGAAAATCATGCAAGCACTAAGAAATTCTTATCAGGCAAACAATCAGCTGTTATTAGCCTTCATGCTTTGATGAAGAAGATGGGAATTTTTGTTCAAATAGCTGACTACAGTCTAACCATAACTCCAAAACAAGGCATTTAGAAGAGCTGGTGGCACAGGCACTGCTGGGGAATTGGGCTGTGCCTGCACTAAGGGACAGAATAGACAGTCTCTGCAAACCACTCAAACATTACAGAGGAGGGCTCAACAGTTGCCTTCTGAGGTGCCCTAAATACACATCAGGATAATGCCATTTGCTAAGGCCAAAACTGTAGAAAAATGTTTCACTACTGTAATTTAACATGGAAGATATTTTTCCACTTCTTCTGATTCCTTGGGAAGCCCCAGGAAAGAAGACACACAAATACAATTATCTATAAATCAGACTGGAGTCCAAAGGCTGCAAAGGTTCTATAAAGTCACCTCAGCTTTCTTTTATGCACCTTGGTCTGTAAGTTCATCTTTCAAAGAATTTTGCTGTTGCAATAAACTCGCACACAGTTTGGCTGAAAAAAATATGAGGGGTGGAACAGGAAGTAATTGAACATGTCAAAAAGTAGCTGTGGTTTTTTTTTCCTGACAGAGCGATTTCAGAAATGCTAGGACTAGGACTGTCTGAAATATAAAAGTCATTCTGCTTCAACATTTTCTAAAGATAATTGGTTTTCCGAGAAGGACAGTTTTCATTTAAAAATTCACCTATGATTTCCAAAAAATTAAATATTTAAAAACAAACAAAGGAAAAATCAAATACCACACATTTATACAGTACAATGGAACAATTCAATATATGCTGGCCAAATTTGAATAATTAGAAACATTCTTTTTTCTTTCTTTTTCTTAAGAGAGAACAGAAAACATTCTGTGCGGGTTCAACCCATAAAAAACAAAATATCCATTATTCACAGCAACAGTCATAGCACCTGTGCAAGCTACAGAAATAGTATTGTTCTCTTCTTGAGGAAGCTGAGCAAACAATAGTCTAGTAACTTACCCAAGATCACATAAGAAGTCAATATTATTGCAGAGAATTATTCCCTTCCCCTGTCCTTGTTAGTGAAAATTGTTAACGCCATCAGAAATAACTGTCATCCCATCCTGCCAGTCTCTGCAAACAAAAAGTCCAAGTGAAACAGGAGTTGGAGGTAGATCCTATCCAAGCCATCTTGCATCTACCATAGTTAGAATTTTCATTCTGATATTGGAGTTTTTTGTGTGGCTGTTGATTTCTTAAATCTATGAAAGCACTGAGCATATTAGAACATTCAGCAACACTTTCCATCAGACAGAAGCCTCCCATGCTTTGGGTTTTCCTTTAGAGATTTCCAAAGCCTTACTCTGTCTAAAATACTTCCACCTACATGAGAACTTACACTTGGTTACTTGGCAAGCCACCAATATCAGAGAGAATTACTCTACTCTGCACTGGCAGCTTCCAGGTGATCCTGTAAAAACAGTTCTTTGCAGAACAGGAAGACCACGGTACTGAGGGCTCCTTGGGATGATTGCAAGCACACACAGAGAGGAGTCTCAGCGCACTGGAGACACACAGCTCTGTCTCTCTGCTCTAGTTCATCCTGCATGTTAAATCTTTGCCCTGCAGGAATACCAGAAAGGTTTTTACAGAAGGAGGCCTCTGAACTATTTCATCCAATATCTAGGGAAAAATGGAAACCCTTATACAGTGCTTATACAGTTGATTTGCTACGATTGCTGCTTTTGCTGCCAAACAGCGCAGCTTTGATGTTACCCCATGAGCACCAGGTTTTAGGCACCTGACGTACACAAACCCCAGCTCAGTTCCAGATTGTGCAACTTCTGCCACCCTGAGATTTTAGTCTCTTCCTGGACTCCAGCATTCCACAACTATTTCATCAAGGAGGAGGAACAAAGACTACCTTACCTAATCAGATTGAAGGGCATCTTTTATTCTCCATGAAAAAGCATGACTGTGGTGCCTCACAAGTAGTTTGACTCTTTTATGTTTATGTTTTCAGTTTGAGCAAGCGGAAAATAACAGGTTTAGCTTTTTGTAATTCCCTACATACCTCCCAAAACCAATCCAGTTCTATTCTGACCACAGAAGTCCTTGTTTTCCAAATACAAGCATGTGTTAGATAAGCCTGGATAGAAACAGGACTAAAGTGAGACCACAACATTCATTTTTATCTTTGACTATTGGCATTGAAATGTGGATCTAGAGAGATGCCACAAAGCCATTTTGAAAATAATTTCCAGAGAACAAAGCTGAAATCTGGGCTTCATTGCACACTGTCCTGCAGATAAAGATTTGTCCTAAAGTGTTTACAGATTGTAGAGGAAGCAGACATGCATTTTGCCTAAATATGCATGAAAAAATGATTGCAGACTGAGGAGCTGATCCTGTTCTTCCAGTGTGCCATACAGATTAGCATAGGACATTTTGTGCATTTTCACTTGCATAAACATTTTGCCTGCCCTGTTGAGGTGACCCAAAATAAACAAAGGCCACAAAATGTGCTTTTTTTAGTGGGAGAGCATCTCTTGAGAAAATAACCACATTTGCACTGGTAAAAATTACAATATAAAAGAACTCAAACAAAAAGACTCCCAAACAACTCTAGTAGTTCCTCTCTAAAAAGAGTTCCCTTGTGCAGAAATAGGAGATTGGCCTTTCACATGTCCCAGGAAGCGTGCACGATGCCTGTCAGGTTTAGCATCCCAAAGACAACCACATGTAAGGAAGATGATATTGTACATCCCTGAATACTGTGAAGGACTGCAGTGAAGACCAAGACCCAAATTACTGCTAACAAGTGCACAGTGTTATCATGGCCAGAATTTCCTTATCAGGGCCTGAATTTCCTGCAAAGACACATTTCCATTTTCTATTTTGTCTGATCTGGGCTGAGCAACTCTACTCTAAATCAGACACATGCACACAAGAAGGCTTTAAACTATTTACTTTTTGCAACCAGTAATGAAAATAAAAGAAGTCTAAGCCAAATAATAACCATGAAACCATTTTTTCTTGCAGCTCCATTCTAATTACTGCCTGCCTGCTTGTTGTCTGACTCTATGCAGCAAAGAATATGTAATTCAAGACATATTTGATGTATGTTTTTAGAATGTTGAAAAATGATGTTCACATGCATAAATGTCAGTTTTTAAAGGCAGCATCCTGCACTCTTTCCCTAGAACTGCTACAGTTCATCAGTTGTCTGTCAGACCTTCTGTCACACTCAAACGAATTGACAAAAATTCCCATTACAAAATGCAGAAAAGAACAGTTTCTTCCTGCAATCATATTTTGTAAGTATTAAATCCAGACTACACAAAGCAAATTGACAAATAAATTCAATAGAGAAACTTAATGGTTGTAACAGACTACCATTGTGTTACAACAGAATAATAATTTCCTGATTAATTCATAGCAGTAAACCACAGCTTCCGTTTTTCACTGTTCAATGTTAAGCAGTAACCCCATCTATCCACACTCATGGCATATCAGTGAAAGAAACCTAAGACCTGCATACTGAATCATATTTAGACTTCTAAAATATAAGGAATATTGTCTGAAACACACATCTTTTCTCAGGACCCAGAAACAACACCAGCTCTCCTGGCTGAGATTTAGCCATAAATACTAAGCATAAGATAACACCAGAAAGCAAGAGGACACCTTGCTAAAACAGCCTATCCTGTTCCAATATTTAATATTAGCATTTCTTTGTTTTGAGACTGCAAGAGCTTTAAAGGCTTTTATTACTATTACTATTACTTTTACTTCCAAAAAAAAAAAAAACAAAAAAGTGCCTTTTCCAGCAAACATCTTAGTGAAAAGAAAAGAAATATCCTTTAACTTCCTGGGGGAGCTGAAGATCACTGCAAATCTTACAGACACAGTCTTGATAAAATTCCCATCAGAGGCCATCAGACTCAGGCAAAAACATTTAATGTTGAAGACCAGAAGACCACAGGAACTAGGGACTAAAAAGATGTACCAGAATACAAGAACCTGGTCCCTTGCAGGCATGTCACAAGAGTGGATGATCCACAATTTATCAATATGGAAAAGTTGTCAAAGATTATGCCACAACAGGAAACAATGGGGAGGAAAAAAATCTTTTCAATCATAAGTCAGAAACAGCCAATGTTGAACCAAAAGTTGAGAGAGTGATTCCAACTTCAGGATTGGTCTCAGGATGCCCACACACCCAGCTCTAAATCAAAGCAAAGGCTCCTAAGTGACTTAAAATTGTTCAAGTTACTAGCAGAAATGTGGTAGAGGATATTAATACCTTAGAAAAGATTCTATAATACTTAGCAGAAAGCATAGTAAAAATAAGCAACAATAATAGATAATAAGTAGGAAATCATGTGCATGTACTCATATGGTAACAAGCTATGATTATACACTGTATATAGAACAGCATCGGCCTGTTCAGTAATTTATTAGTCCTTATTGGGCAATGGTTAACTTATACTAATCATTTTATCAATATTTTTTTGTATGAAATGTGAATGAAAAAGTGCTAATGGCAATCCTGGATATGAGAATAACTCAGTTAACAGACTGACAAAAAAAACCAAGGAAGATCTATAAAACAGGTGGTTGAACATAAATTCCATGATGTAAGCCTATGAGTTTTCAACACACTGAGATTGGTCAGCAGGGTCCAAAATTAACTTTTTTTTTTAATTAAAAAGAAAAGTATTTGGAGAAGCATTACACCTAAAGAAAAAGTTCAGTGAAAAGATATAAACAAAATAATAGGTTACAGGAGCATCTTCCTGTGACTTAGAAACTAGTTACCAGTTTACAGTTTAGAAAGAAGAGCATGGTTCCAAGAAACTAAACCAAGAAAATACATGACATGAGAAAGTAAGGCAATAGAGAGGTGGGAAATGTGCTAAATTATGTGAGCTAGCCAAAACTAAGGAAGATTAATAGGAGACTTAGAAGGACCCAAAAAACCTAGAGCATCATACATTTGAAACACAACACAGAAAAAGAATATTAACTTTCTTTGAAAGGAAAAAAAATTCTTAGTTTCACACACAAATAAGTAGCTACTCCAGAGAAACATAAAAGCAAACCTAGAACATTGTAACAATATAAGGAAAACAATTTGCACAGCTGTATGAAGATATCTTTTTCTTGACCACTTGCTGGCATGAAAACTTACTACAGGTTCCATTTATGGAATATCAACAATGAAATTTTGATAACTTTTGAAATTTATTACATTTCTTTACTTCTCACACTAAATTCATTATGATAAACTCCATCTTAAATAAAACATAGGAGATTAAGAAAGGGCATGAAACTTAGCAGCGGTACTTAGTAGCGGATAAACTTCCCCAGAAGTGGAAATAAGAAAGTTTAACACTATTCCCTTGAAAGACAAAACATTGAAAAAAGTTGATGTAATGGGGAAAAGGCTGAGTATAAACAGGTAGTTGACAGTGCTGCCACTGGCTTAGAGTAACTATGGGTCCCTTTCCACTGGGCTCAGGAAAATACAATCTTCTCTCCCAATTTGTTCAGGTGCTGGGGTCTGTGCCACAGACACAAGCACATGCAGCGGCAGCCTGTGAGGCTTTATTCTTCCCTCTCAACCACCAACACTTCCCAGCACTTGTGGTTCACTGATGTGATATATGACTGCTGACAACCCTAAATGCATAGTTTTTATCATTATCATAGATTTTAATCATTGCATTTTGGGGTCAGTGTTTTATCAACAAGCAGGTTTCTTTCATGTATACCATGGTCTGAAATACTTGAGCTGAAAAGGATTGACAGAAAGGATATGGATATCTGTTAACATAATTATTTTTTTAATCTATTTCATAAACAGCATAATTGTTATTAAAAAATATTTTTTGGCTACAGTTCAGAAAATATTATCTTTGAGTCTTCTACTATATTTTGAAACAATTCCCAAACTCATTAGGACATCCTTATCCACAAAAACGTTGAGGAATTTCTGAATTAAAATGATGCGAGGACCACAAGACCTGGGTCACAAACAATGTGTTTTACTCCCAAAGCAAGCTTCTATTACTGTGGGCACCGATTCAAGCCTTGCCTTAACAGGCAAGAAATGATGAGTGAGTTAACAGCACAGAATTGCCATGCTGAAAGACAAGGGGAACTGTTCAGTGCAGGTGCAAAATTCCGGGGGCTCGAGGCACATAATGTCAGTTCTCATAAGTAATCATCTTCCGACACTGCTATTATTTCAGGTGCCCCTCACTATTTACATGGAAAACAGTTGTCATTATTTTGTCATCTGGCCACTTCGGAGGAGTCTGTAGGATTTAGATAATGCTTTTAAAAAATTGCACAGATCATTGAATTAAACCAAATTGATATGTTGGCTTGAGGTAGGGGTGAGAAAAAGAGCCTTATTGCCATTACTCACTAAGTTTATTACAGATGATTCACTAAACAAAAATTGCAGGCATTGTTTGCATTTTGTGTGACAAACTTGAAACTACAAGTGTTTACATGTGCTGCACGCATACACTTTGGGGTTTTAATAGCTGGTTGACAAGAGATTAAAGGCAGAAATATGGCATTTTATTAAAGCAAACATATCAGTATGCCTACCATGATAAAATGATCTAGTTTTCTTCAGACACAAAAGTTTCTGTTGAGTGATACCTTTGAAATTCCTTGAGGGCACCCTATTATTCACTTTCCTCAGCAGAGAGCAGCTGCAAATGGTCTCCAATTTTCAAAGAGTATTGCCTGGTCATTCTTTACTGTCAAAATGAAGAAGAGCATAAAAGTTAAGTCAATAAAGTAATATGAAATGCTTAATATAAAAATTCAAGAATGAATGATTAACCATTAAAAACTTACAGTAGCTATTTCAGCCAGGAAAAAAAATTAACATTTCCCTTGAAACCTATTAACACTCCTTGTAAACAATATTCTTTCTTGAAATATATGACCTTTCCTAATGCTCTCCATACACATGGCATTTTTCTTATATCCACTTTACCTTCACTGATATGCAGTTGAATTCCTCAGGAGAGGGTGTTTAGAGCCCCTTCCTCTGATGTACTGAAAAAAAATGTATCCTTTGACTGCATTCCCCTTCTCAAATACACCTAACTTTCAGCTTTAGATCTTCAAATCCTTTCCTCATCTGAGAGTCTCATGGCCTGTTGTGGTTGTTGACATGCCACCACCATTCCAGCCACAGTCAAGTGCTGAGCATAAAATTGATCTCTCTCACTCGAGCCACTGGTAGCTACATGTATGTGCAGCAGGTGAAATTCCCTGCTGCATGTAGCTGAACAGTACATTTAAAAATCACAACATTATCTCAGCTTCTGAGCCTTGGGTGGCTGCTTACACTAAGCACTGCTCATGCAATCTTCTGCACAGGAAATATGGTCCAATTTTTAGGAAAACAGAAATTCTCCCATTTCTGGCCTTTCTTAGTACCAACTTTTCCCTAAAAGTGCTGGATGTGTGAACTATGTATTGTACAGGTGACCCTGGGGAAAAAACTACATGGAAAATACCTGTATTTTGCATCTGAGACTGACAGCTGTATTGAACTAAATCTACCAAAAGACAACTTCAGGAGTACACACAGGGTTCGAACCTGAGATTCCACAGGTTCTACAATGACAGTGCAAGCCAAAACAATGGTAAGGTAATTTGTAGCTTGCTAGGAGCAATTACATCATTAGAAATCATTCGTGACAAAAATGATTCAAACAGTGATGGAATTGGAAGGTGCACAGCAAAGACGAGCATCAATGTTGTGTGAAGTTACAGTATCAAGTCCCTGGATAAAAAAGATGTCAAAGGAAGGGGAGGGTGACACCCAGGGCTGGCTTCCTATGGCTCACTCATAGTACAAAGGTAACTGCCACTGGGGCTATGACTTCACTTTCTCCTTCTTACTTGGAATTTATGGGAACAGACCAACAGACCAACACTGTGCAAGACAGCACATGACAGTGAGAGTGACTACAGCAGATTTCTGAATTTCACATCTACTGGACTTTGCACGTAGCGTCTGACATAAGAAAACTAGCTTGCAGTTCAGTTAGATCATAACCAGATTTTGGGGAGAGGCAACATTAGAGAAACACTGATTAGAAAGTCAAGACAATCACAGCTTGGAAAAATGAAACCAAAAATAATAAGTAATACTACCAGTAAATTAAAATCCTTCTATTAGGAAAATACTCTCTAAATAACAGAGCAGAGCTCAAATCTGCAATACTGCAAATGACACAGATACCCACTTGTAGTTTCAACAATTCTAGAAGGACAAGTAATACAGATTATAGAGAGTTAATTATCTGCATCAATCAAGAAGATAATTTCATTCTGACTTCAGAGACAGTTGTCTAAATACAGATATAAAGACAAATGCAGTCATATCCTAATAATATTTCAGGATCCATCAAGGCAGGGAGAACAGGGCTCTGAGCTCCTCTAGTAAAGGAGTCATGGCAGGGGAGCTGTAGCTAGATGATCTTTGAGGTTCCTTCCAATCCAAAATATTCTGTAATTCTATGATTCTAAAATTTCTGTTTTTCTGGGAAATTGGAATTCCTACTTCACTAGATGCCTGCAAAATAGACACAGAATCTGTGGGAGAGAAAAAACAAAACATAAACCAGGGATCATAAGTCACACCTCAAAATGCAATATTTGGAAAATTGCACTGAAACACAGAACTCTGTCTTTACTGCATAGACTGAACTCACACCAAAATAATCACAATTTACATATAACCATAAGGAACTTGAAAACTTCCCTGAAGTGCTGCTCAAATGTACCTCTAAATAAAGGAAAGATGCATCTATGTTCTTCACTGTACACCTAAAGGTGGTCAAACGAATATCACCTTACATCAGGTTTACAGAAGACAGTGAACTGAAGTGAACCCCATATTAACAGGCTAAAGCAAGACCTTGTTTCCATGTTACAAACCTTAATGTAAACTGTTAGTAATTAGATGCTAAGCAGATCTTTCAAGATAGCAATTTAGAAAACAGAAAGCCACAAGCATTAGTGATGGATATTGCATTTGAGTCACATTTATAGTAAGGATGGTAAAATCTACATTGTAAATGGTGAATTCTTTGATCTAGTGCTGCAGTGTTACAGCATTTATCCTAATAATCTTGGAAATACACACTTTACATGTACTCTCATTTTAAATAGAAATAATGGAAACATCATATATTAAAATCCTCAAAAGACTTTTCCACAAAGCTAGAGAAAATTTGGTGAGGTGCTAAATTTAATACGAACATTTTAATCAAAGTAGTCTTAATTCAAAGAAATAAAAGCAAGGATTGCTCAGACAGGCTTACACAAGCCTATTGAAAATCTTGTATCTCTGCTTAAGCTAACATACTTTGTTAAGTCTCACTGAAATTTGTAGCTCTTAGATTAAAAAATAAGTTTTAGTTTCTTCATTTTCCTGACAGGGATCTCAGTTTTCATGGTCTGACATCATTACAGATTGCCACTCCCTCCAAAGAATGATTAAAACCACATCATTTAGACCCTTATTGCTGGTTGCCCTGATAAAATTCTTTATCAGCTGGCCTTAGTGAAAACCACCATGACTGGTCATAGGCTACCCAATCATTCCGGATTTCTTTGGTGCAGTAAGAAACTAAACTCACCTATGAAGTAGGCACCCAATTAGAGTGAGACTGGATCATATATACAATAAAAGAGTGAGCAGCTCTGACACATTTATTGCTTAAATTTCACAAAATTCAGTAAAGCTTTAAAGTGGGAGTGCATTGAAACCACTGCACATAGATGGGCACTTGGAAGGGAAGAAGATTCACAAGTAAAACACAGGATGTGGTAGGCAGTAAATAAGACAAAAAACTCTAATAAAAAGCAAGACAGAATTAGAAGTGAGATTTGTGATAATAATAAATTACATATAGTGGCAAAATGGAACAGAATAAGTATTAGAAACTTCCTAATGAAGTCATATGAAAGCTTAAAGATATATCAGAGACTGAGGATCAGACACATCTGATCACACCTGTATATTTGAACTCACTGTCCAAGGAGTGTCTTATATAGACAGTGGTCCTCTAGCCATGAAATAGCATCACAATTGCAGAAAAACACATCTTGTCATGGTTCTTACTATAATTTCTTTTCCTTTTACAATACAGTGGAAAATAAGTGCCAGCATACTCTGAGTGCTCAAAAGTTGCTTTAATGCTTTTACTTATCTTCTTGAAGGCATGCTAAACACTATTCACACTGAAGAAAACTTAAGACTAGAGGTTGATGTTAACCAAATTTTCTAGAAATTTCTAACCCAGACTTCCTTCTCCCAGGAGAAATATATTAGTCAGGCATGAAAACTCAGCATTATTGTGTTTTTTTATGTATTTGTCTTAAATGCATGGGTTTTTTTTCCTGATGAAACTTGTGAGTTCTAGCTAAAAACTAAATTGCATCCCTTAAAACATATTATTGGCATCTAATTTCTGCTCATGAATTATATATATTATATACTTCTATATACTTCTATACTTTAATNCTCTCTCTATAGTTATTGTTGTTTGGCAGGTGGCCACCACCAAGGGTGAGAATACGAACAGCTCCAGCACATTTGAGCATTTAATTTTCCTCCTTCTGGTGACACACCTTGATATTGCTTTGCCTCATAGACATGTACCATTGGGTCTAATTCTAAAAGCCCCAAATCTCAGAACACTGAATGAACTTTTCTCAATTTTAAACCAGCATCATGAGTTTGGAGGATATGGTCTGACACATGAATTCAGCAGGTGTAGCACCAGCAGGGACATTGCACTGAAGTAGATGCTACAGATGTCAAGGCAGCCCAGCATAAATAATAGCAGAAGTCTCCATAGGAATTTTTTAGGAACTTAGTAAAATTTTCCTAAAACATTGTTGTATTAGAGACAGCACAGTTCATTCTCAATGAGTGCCATTTTAGCTTGTCTACCTCTTCCTGCATTCATTTATGATTTATTTTCTTTGCCTCTGCAATGAATAATGGGGCACAATTCGGGAGGAACTGGAATGTACTCACTGGAATGTCAGGGTTCTAACATACAGCTGAGATGAGAAGCAAGTGTCTAAGACATGGAACAAACCAGATCTTGAATCACACTAATCTTAAACACAGCTTATTGCACTCCATCTTTATTTTACCTCCCCACCACAGCAAAAGCACTCATAATGTGGGAGAGCAAAATGACATAGTCTCAGGAGAAGGTACAGTTCTATATGGTGACGTTTTATTCTAAGCTTTCTTCAATCAGCCTCATAAAGCACAGGATAAACTCCTTTTTTGTCATGAATATTCAGTTCACAGCCTTTTGTGGAAAATCATTGAGTGCCGTCCTGATAGAGGGTGACATCTTGATCTCACATTGACACATTACATTTCATCCCATCTTCTCAAATCATAAATGAAAAGAGTGGCTGCATTCCACAGTCTCTGAATTCTTTCAAGACAGCTCAGCAATCTACGAGTGAAAGGTAGGATAAATTATTACAGGAGACTTCTCAGCATGTCTGTTCTAAATCAAATGCTGTCAAATAATTTTTAACTTTCTTTGATCTGCACTCAATCTCTGTGTTCTTTGCTGACCTATAGCATAGACTCTCCTTGACTTCCATTCCTTTCTTTTTCAGTCTCTCTGCTCATAAACTTTTATTTTCCCTTTTTTATCATGTATGTGTAGAAATATATAAAAAAAGACCCTAGATCCAATGGCTTGGTGACTTTTATTTTATAGTTGTTGAAAAAAACCCACCAACCTAGTAAGCATGGTAGGAATCTAAAAAGAAATGAGAAAAAAGACAGGAAGTTAAATAATCTTGCAAGAAGGAAAA
>VZTB01005044.1:1091177-1130621 GCA_013397245.1 Thryothorus ludovicianus
AAGGGAACACACAAGAACTTCTGATGGCAAAATGTTTGTTAGAGGTCAGTGTGTGACCTTCCCAACAAGTCTCCTCAAACAGCCACGCCTTTGAGAGTAGTGTTTGTTGTCCCTGCTCTTGCTCCTGAAAGAAGTTGTCCAGTCTCTCACCTCAGCAGCACATATTCAGGATTTAGGTACTGAGGAATTTCTAGGAGACTATACAGTGACTTGATTTTGTTACCTGTGTCTGACTTTTCACAAATGAACTGTTTGCATTGTGAAAGCAACTTCCAAAACACTATGTTGTTAGAGCCTCTTGAGCCACAGTTACAATAGGTAACTTTCCTCTCTCCTCTAGGGCCAGCCATCTTCAAGTAGAGCAGCCTTGATACCTGAGATGAGGAGGGGAAAGGGAACAAATTAAATGTGATTACACCAAAGATAGCTAGGAAGAAACAAGTACAGTATCACTGAGCCAGCTGTGTAATGGGTTTTGCAGCAAACTGTACTTCTGAGGAGCTATAGATGATTTTAGTATTTATTTTTTTGAAACATGTTCTGGTGTCACCAAATATAATGTCATGCAATTCTTTAATACACTACTTAGATTTGCTGGCATTCTATGTTTATGTGAATAGAATTTCAATTGACATCAAGTAAGAGAAATAGCCAAGACTTAAAATCTTAAAAGACTGACATGCAAAGATAGACAGATTTCATGGTCTCTGAAATGACAGAGAATCACACTTAGAGGACTCCAAATTTTTATCTGAAGAAAACTACATTAGTTGCACTTTACATAAAATGGGCTTTAAAAGAAATACCTGCTACTCTGACAATACATGTGTGAAACACCAAAAAGCTGTGTATCAAACTGAAAGCAAGATGAATAAAGAATGAATGCAGAGGTACCTGAGTATAGCACCAGACTGACTCAAGTCAACAAATTCAGAAATAAATATATCTGGTATAATCTTTTTGTGTGCACTGATAAACTGAAAATGATGCTCCAACATCAGTTACCCAAAAATCACACTGCTACCAAAGAGAGTGAAGAATCAAGTAAAGAATGAAAAGGTCTATTTTAGAAGTTCATTGCACCTGACAGATGATTTTCCCCCTGCCAATTACTTGATTTATTAACTCATATAAAATATGCACGATATACCACACTTGTCTATTACTTGTCTAGGAAATGATTAGGTGATTTAAAAAAACACATGAAATCTTCTCCAATGTTCACACAGTATAAATGTTCACACAGTACATTAAAACTCCGAGATGACTACTGGCTACATTCCTTCCCTACATGATATCAGGGGTTTATTGTTCTGCCTCTAGAAGGGAATATATTAACAGATAATGACAAGTAGAATAAACATTGGAATTCAAACCCTGATAAGGTTGGGTTTTTTTTGGATAGGTGAATTTTTATTCTAAATCACTTAACAGCTTTCAACAAAGTGCCAGTCTTGGTTTGATTTAAAAAGGGGATTACTTTCTTTTTCTTGCTGGAAAAATATGACAGAGTTTCTGTTTGGCTGTGAGCAAGGACATTTTTTATTTTCCTCCACAAATTAATACATTTATTTTGAAAGTTATTCTGTCAGTGTACAGGTTTTATTCATGGTTTGGCTTGAGTCATTCTCAGAAACTTCTATGTTAAATATGCACTAATGAAACTATTTGAAAAACCAAGACAGAAACCATGCTTGTTCTTCATCCAAAAAAAAAACAAAACAAACAGCTAATCTGGCTTTCTACTGACACAAGTCCATTTATTCAAGATCAAATGGAGTCTGTAAATGTTCAGATAAATCGTGTCATTTTTAGGCTACTCATAGTTAAGTGGTAAAAGTCTATAGCTACAGTAAAATTGTGGAAGTTTATAGCTGAAGAAGAAAACTGGGAGGTGGGCAGGTGTTAGAAAAGGATCACAGTTACATTAAGCCAGTGAGGAAGTCACAAGATGAAAACTCCAGGGAGGAAGTAACACTCACAAAGGTAAGTCCTCACTCCTCCTTACCTGAAACAACGCCAGGATCAGGCACCTGAACCTCCTTTATCTTCGTATAGCATCTCAGGTCTTCCTCTGAACAAATCAGCTACGGATTCACTGTATAAAATATGTTTTTACTGGGAAGGCACCTAATTTATACCTTCACATACTGTCACAAAAGAAGACTGCAGTCTTCTGAGGGGAGAAAAAAAAGGGAAACAGTAAAACTAAAATATCCAATATTACCTCCTTTCTTATTTTATATTTGCAAATTGAAAAGGGGTGGAATATTTGACTTTGGAGTCACTGCACATAAAAACCAACAAAAAAGGCACTGACTGTATCAACTGTAGGACCTCTTCTTTGTCAGAGGAGAAAAAAATTCTTCACAAATACTGAAGCCACTTATATCTGAATTCTATAAAAACACCCATCTTTCTCCAAAACTTAGCGCTAACTGAGATGAATCTGGCTTCCCTGCTTTCTAATAGCAAGGTTTTGTTTACTGGAAGGGGGTGTGGGGGGGAGAAAGTGATTTTGATTTATGTACCTGCAATCATAGGATGGAGGAAAAAAGGGTCTTCAACCACAATTCCCTGTTCTCCAAATGAATCATTCACTAGTTATACTTGAGTGGAGACTGATTTACCACAATATAAAAAAAAAAAAGAAAGAAAAAGATTACTTTTCAGAAAAATGTTTACCAAAAATCCATGTTAAACTCATTTTCTTGCTCTCCCCTTCAGTAAAGAAAACAAAAATGAGGAAGATATAACATTAAATATTAAATAATTCAGCACTCTGCCATGTTGTATATCCAACCATTACCAAATCCCAATGATAGCCTAATGTTATGAATTAAGTCAGGACTTTCATGGAGACATCTAGGTAAGAGAGTGGCATGAAATCTTGAGCAGCATTCTGGGCTAATTTTTGAAGAAATACAGACTACTTGCATAATAAGGTGTACCTCCATCACCTGGTTGTCAGTGTCCCTCTCACAATAATATTAATGGGAAAGGAAAGAGTAATTTAAGAAGGAGAAAAGGTGTTTGAAGCACAGAAGTGATCCTTAGTTTTACCAAAGATGAATGCAGAACCAGAGATAAAGTCAGAATTACTTTAGACTTTTTTTGGCTGCAACACATTTAAAATTAATACTAATGTTAATTAATAATTATGATTGGCTGTCTGAAAGCTCTAAATCCTTCCGAAAGAGCAGTGGTGACTGAACCTCTCCATGTTCAATGAAGAAGGCTAAGGAAGTTAAGTTAGCCTTTGCCAGAGGCTAGGAGTGTGAACATGAACAGTTCTTTTCCCTCTTTAATATTCATTTATACAAGTCAAATTCTGATTCCATTTATAATAACATAAATCTAGAATGACTGCCTTGCAGTCACTGGAGTGAGTTCAGATTTACTGCAGACTCTGTAAATAAGAACAGAATTTAGCCCATACACATTTAATTATCTTGTCTAACAGATTATATCTCTTGATGAAAGAAAAAAAAAAACCAACCCAACCAAACTGCCTCAGACTTGGGAATGAGCAATAAAAAAGGTAGCACTGAGCAGCTCCTGCACCAGCAGGAAGGTCCCCAGGAAAGGTAGGTAAGTACAACCTAAGGGACAAACCTATTTCTTTATGTTTTTCTGGGGATCTTAAATTCTGTCAAAAGTATATTCAGCTCTGATAAATCGTAAATATACTGTAGACTTGCTCCATTTCCTAGGTGTGTTGCTGATTGTTAGTAATTTACACTCAAGATATAGCAACGATTTGCCATTGGCTTGGGGGAAATTGTTTTGCTGCCTATGATTTATAGCTATGATTTGCCTAAGAGTTTTATGAGGCAGTTTTTCCTGAATATGCCCTCAGTGAAAGGCCCCCAAACAGAGGCAGCTTACAGAGACCCTTAGACAGTATCTTATTTCTCCTTCACCCAAATAACAGGAGACTGTTCACATTTTGTATTACTTTCACCCTGCTCCCTCTTGCTCAAAAAAAACCAGCAGCACATCATGAGGCAAGGAAATTTTGACACTCTATGCCAGTTTCATGGATTTTATGATATGTAGCACATGCCTGTCTCAGCATGATATATCACAGCATTCTCAGTGACAGTGACATGTCAGTTAATGTGGGCAAGGTATAATACTTGATATCACCATGATACAAGTTGCATCTGGTTACATCTGCATCTCATGGGAAGGCACACAGACCCTACAAAGAAATAAGGTCTGATGATGGGGAAAAAGTGACAAAATCTCATTTCTGAATACTTGAAGCAACTGTTAAGAAAGGTCCATTTACTTTTGTCAAAAATATGCCCAAGAGGATGTTCTGTGGCCTGTTACTGCTGAGCTACCTGACTAGGGAATAACATATCTCATCAGACATGTTTTGTACTTAACTCCTAAGAGAGCTCAAAACAGCTCTGAGTATTATGATCATTTTCTGTGAACTACTTCCCTTCCTTTTTTCCTTTGTCACATATTTTTCCCCAACAGTTATAATCAGATTTTGAAAATACATATGGCCAAAACACTACCTGAATATTCACCAATGTTCTATGTTTTATTTAATTAGTAGATTCTCTTATGGTATTGATTATTTTTTATTGCTACTGCATTAGAACTTTTGAAATAATGAGACTCCATTATTGTGCTGGAACTTGGAAAAAACAGAATAAACTAATTTATTATAGCTTAAATGTAGTTGCATGTTAAACTTCCCAAGGTCAGCACCACAAATGCAGCAACCAACCCAGCAGTTCCTTATTCCATTTCAACACTTAAGTGGATTTAGAGGTTGCAGGTAATTTGTTCCAAAATTATTTGCCCGGATCCCTGTCTTGCACATACGTTCTCAAAACATTCCATAGTGACTAGTGACACTCAGTGGCTCATTAAAATCACTTCCAGTGACCCTGATAATCATGTTATAAAGGCCAGAAGATGTCTAAGTGTGTCACACTGGATTGCCAAATCTTAAAGCAATTAAAATCAGCACTGTGAGCAAAGGATCACCACACACTGAATGTTTCTCTTGCTTTGTTCAGACACTATCTAGACATGTAAACCAACCAGGCGGCAGATAAAACATCATGCATGTTTTCTGGCAGAAACAAGGAATCATAAGGATATTATTTGTTAAGCAGTATCTCGAGTATGTGTTCGGAGTCCTGCTTTCCTCAACACTACTGTTCTGTTTTGTAACCTGAGGTGGGTCACTCATCCTTCAGACCCACTTAGTCTTATCTTGCCAGCACACAGGCACCAGCATGGACCTGAAACATCCAGCAGAGAAAGAGACATTTCCCTAACTCAGGTAGCCTCAGCAGAGAAGTTCACGAGCTAGACCATGCACCATCCTACATGAACAATTCAGCATCTCCTCAAGAGTTTTGCCTTAGTTTCTGCTTGAAGTTCAGATTTCATGTTTAAACAGAAGGAACGTTGATTTATATATTAAACACAAATTTCTGTAAGTTTAACAGTCCTTGATCACATATAATTCCCTAAACTTCTAAATATAAAAACCTTGCAAGTTGAAAATATCAACTCTTCCCTTATTTCTGAGATAACAGAGACATTGTGAACTGTGGCTAAAGCCCATCTTCCCACTTTGATCTTAGAAGCTGAACACCAGCTCTTGTTTGCTGGCAGAGCTGTGTGGGAGCACAGAGCTCAAAAGACAACTGGACACTTATTTTTTTGCTAGGCAGTAAAATTACTTGCTTTTATTCACTTATTGCCATGAAGTCTAAGGGAAAGTACACATCTAATATTAGTCAGTAATGCAACTTGTACTCTGCAAACCCAAAACAAAGAACACAAAAATCTTTCCTTATGACCACAGAAAAAACAGGGAAAAACAGGAAGATGGAACAGTCTGCAGTGGTTCCCCAGAGCATGGACAAGGGCCATAGCTCAAACCCACATTGCAAACACTGGCTTGAGTTTTCACAGCTTTGGCAAGATACACCACAGCAAGTTGTTGCACTTGCTCAGCTGATGGTGGGCAGACAGTAAAAAGAGTAATTGTGGTATCTGCCAGAAGACTCTTAGGGTGTATATTTAAAAGGAACAAAGCAGGCTAGGTTCAGGAATACTTGTGAATATCAATGTTGCATGCTACCATAGATGAATGCAAGAGAGGGATGAATTTATGCTAAGACTACATATAGGTTCAGACATTTGGCTTCTTATATATATGAGCATCATTCACTTAAGTAAGTCCTATTTACATTACCTGTTTAAGGAACGACCCTTTTCCTTAGAGAAATACTATGTTAGTAGAGAGTAAGAATTTGTTTTTCATCATGCCATCTCAATAGTATAAAATCCCCACACCCAATTATAACTATACAGTTTCTAAAAATATTTGCATAAATAGCAGTTTGACAGATCAAGTATAAATGAAGAGCTGTTGGGCCCATCAAGGTACAAAAGTGCCACATGCTTATAGCCACAAAAAAAACAGAGATGAGAGTATGTTCCAATAAATATTGATACTATCAGCTCTGAATACCAATTATATATATTTCCCTTTAAATAATTTATAATCAGTGGTAAACCACAAGTCACCTCCAGCTACCATCCATAAAGTATAGTTTTCTACACTCGGTATGCAACGAATTCATTTTGAAGCATGTCTGAACTTTTTTGTCATGAGCATCAGACTGAATGCCTGTAATAAAAATGACAGGTAAATAAGAATAAATGGTTTAATGTTAGAAAGAAATAGTGCTCTGCTGGTTCACATCTGATGACAGAATCACAAGTTTAGCTCTCCCCTGAAGTTAAATGCAATGTTCTCCCACATCAAACCTTTAACGCCTCTTTTTTTTTTCCAAGATTGCAGCAGCCCAAATGTAATTTGAGAGAATTCACGAAACGCACTTTGTAAACAGATATTTATTGCCTGCAAGATAAATAGTCAAAATACATCAGATTTATTGATGCCTTGGGAGTACGGTATTATGGCAATTTAGAAGGAACTGTGAGCAAAATCACTGCAGGAACTGACTGTGGATCGGTCTGCTCGAGAGTGGGAAAAGCAACAGCACAGGAAATATACAGGAGACACAATGTTCAGGTAAAGTCACTAAACCAAATGCACTGCAGCTTTTGTAGCAAACATGTTCAACAAGAACATGTACATCAAATGCCTAGAATTAATTTTTTTTAAAAAGTATTTTATACATTAAGGAGAAAGAAAGACTTTTGCAAAGAGGAGGGGAATAATCCACTCTACTTGTGCACTTTGGCAGGGTAAGTAGTAAGATACTTATATTTCAGCAGTTGAGATTTAGAAAACAATGAAAACTTTCTAATAGTAGGAACAGTTAAGCCTTAAAATAGACTGCCTTGAGTGACTGTGGAATCTCCAGCTGGAGGTTTTCACTGGAATGTTAGACAAACATCTGTCAAAACCAATTCAGATAAACTTGATTCTACTTCTTGATATTCTCAGACTTATTTCCTACTATTCTATGAAACATTTGCAAATTCCTTTTTAAAAATCACTGTTAGAATTGTATTTCACTTTTAAAATAACATATGAAAACCCTAATGCATCAGAATGAACACAATTTGGATTTCACTAATTTTACATTATATCTTTTTAACTGCCTCTAAGACCACATAAGAAGTAGTACCCTTACTGACTAAACTATGTAACATGGAAATGCAGGAAGCTCTAGCCAGTCAGTTGTGAAACAGGCAACTTAAGGTCTCCTAATACCACAGGGCCAATACAGTGACCAAGAATTTTTGATATTAAGAGGTCCACAACACTCCTAGCAGTGAAGAAGAGATGTGCTGCTCTATGAGTTTGATCTTGTCACTGATACAAAATTTTTAGAAGAGCATGTGATCTAAATCTTACTCATATATTTATTTATATACACATTGTATACATGTGCAGAAAGCACACTGTAACAACACTGTAGAAATTCCTATACATTCAGCTCATTTATAATACACATAACATCAGGAAGTGTCCTCTCCCTGACCTGCCCAGTCCGTATCAAAGCTCACCTCAGATTTCCTTGATTCTTTCAATCCACCATACTACATTCAGTATGTAAGTATACACTTTTTTGTTGTTCATTTGTCTACTATTTTAATTTAAAAGATGCTTTAAACATTGGTCCACATAAGGTAATTTCCTTAAGGATATTATGTACAAATTTTCATTTCAAACTAGATGTGTCCTCTTTATTACCAGGTTGCAAAGATCTCTTATTTTAACAATCACCCCAATAAAAATTTTTCTAGGTCCCAGGGGTATTTATTACACCAGTTTTATTATGCCAGTGCTCCTGAAAATTACTGAGGTTTTTCAATAACTATGTACGATATTCCATAACCCATTTTAATTTTTTTCATGAGCTTCCTAGAGCATGGTGTCTCCTTTTGTAAATTTTACAGGGATTGGGTACATTTTGTATCTTACGGAGCATCAACTAAACCTCAGTGCCTAACAAACAATCCGTACCAGTTATATTCAACCCCCCTTCATGTGGGCCAAGAAATGGAAGAACAATATGGAAGAAGCATCTTAACAGCATAATTGAACCCGTGTGAACTTGAGCTGGTTGATATTATTATAAAAGCTGTTCCTAGCCTTCTCACTACTAAGTCTTCTTACTAATTACTCCTTTATTTGAAATTTTTACACAGCAATAATAGCCTGAAACTCAAGTTGCGTTTTAGAAGTACACTCTACACACAAAAGATTTGTGAAGAAGAGTCAATTCAGTACAAACAATATTGAACTGTTGTTTACTGCACAAAACAGGGAGACATGAAGGGAACATACACAGCCTAACTTTAGGTAGCACAGTCAGGCCAATTCTCAGCAGAGAGAAATCATTCAATTCACAGGACCACAAAGTAGGCTTCTGCTCAAGGTGCTTTGAACTGTCCTCTGGGGTAATACATCTTTTTCTGCCAATTAGAGAGGAACCCAGGGCTAACTAAAAAATAGTTTACTACCTCAGTACACAATTTAATGGGTCTAATATTCATTCAGATCTTTACAACAGTTTAGAGACAAAAAGTTATCAACAGCCATGGCTTCCTAGAGGACATTTGTTCCTCTTTCTTCAGCTTGACTCTGAAAATAATTTCCTCTCTTGTAACACCTGATGTGTGCAGGATCCCCAGGACAGAAAAATCCATGTGTAACCAGACTGTTTGTTTTGAATTAGAAAAAAACTTCCTTGAGTCATTCCTCATAAGCCAAACAGATGACATTAAAGGAAACAGTGGATAATCTCCTTTGGCTTAAAAAGGGTAATGAACAAGTGCCAAAAAGATTTTCACTGATAATACAAACTGATTTGAAACAGGCTGGCTGCACTCTGTCCTGTAGTGGTAAATTGGTTGATGTTCACTGCTGTTGATGTTCACTACCTAATTTATGGACCACTTCCTAATGCTTAGAAGCTGCTCTTCATGGCAAATATATCTAGCCTACTTTACATCTATGTATGCCTGAGAATACTTTAATGAGATGCAATTCAGAGAGTCTTGTATCTACAGGGCTGGTTTAGAGAACTCCTCCAAAATTTTCTGCAGCTCAGGGCTTCTGACCCGCCCTGTCAGATGCTGACCCTGCTCAGGCAAACTCTGCAGCCCTTCAGCATTGCCTCACCAGCAGCCCTTCCTGTGAACCTGGAAGGTGATTCCCACCTGCGAGCAAAAGCTGACTTACATCATCCAGCTTTTCACAGCCAGCCTGACAAGCTCCCCAGACTGGCTCAGAGCTGGAGCTTGGAGATTCAGAGCAGCAGCACAACTTTTGAGTAATCAAACCAAAAGCAAGGCAGTGTAAAGACACCCCTGCAATGTCATGCAGTTCAGGTGATCCAACCCATCAGGAAACAGAGATTTGTAAGCAATTATTTTTTAAACTGAGTTTTTATTTTAGTTTAAGATGAGCAAACAAAACTAAAAGTCAGCAAATCCACTGGGGTAAAATAATAATCTTGCCACAGAGCCAGCCCAGCTTGAAACTGACTTCCCACTGTTGTTTGGGTTTGAGATTTTTGGGGTTTTTTAAAGACTCAAGACCCTACCCTCAACCTCCCCTCCCCCCCCGACCTGGCCAATATCTTTAAAGACATCAGTAAGTAAAGATAAAACAGAGTAAAATTTGAAATGTAAGCTGAAAAAATAATTAATAAATACAGTAATATCATGTTCCATCTGCCACTCCATTCCTGACCTGCTTAGCCTATCCCCTGGCTAGCCAGTGTAACTGCCCAGATATTCCAATACAGGGAAAAATACCCTTGTGCATAAGGAATCGCTTCACAGACAAGATTTTGAAGGTAGACTTTGTTATTTAAGGGAAGTCGAGACAGAAATTTAATTTTTTTAATTATTTCTAGTTTCTCTCTTCACTGTGTCACTTTAAGACCCTTTCATTTGCTTCAGTATCAATCACCTTGAGGTGGAACCAGAACAGGAAGCTGAAATACCAAATGACTGGGAAAAAACCTGTTCTTGTGGTATTCTTGACCACACCAAATGCAAAGAGCACAAAGAGCTCATTTTCTTAAGTCTCCCTAACTCATTTCCACCCCAAAGAGCCATAGAAAAGCCTCAGATAAACATCCAGATCTTTGATTGTTTATGCAAACTGAACACTTCACAGGTTTTTGGAGACTAGCCCATCACTAAGAGGAATAAGAAAAATCTTTCCATACCCAGAATCCAAGAGCTTTTGTCTCCCTCATGGCCATGATCAAATACCGCTGTTTTTTTCCTCGTTTTCAGATTTCATCCAGCAGAAAGAAAAACAGACAAGTGCACTGTATGATTCAGGTAAGTTTTCTTTTTAGAATTTACAGATTAACATAAACAAAACCAAATTATAAGTGCAGCCCAAACAAGTCTACAAAGAGCCCGATGCTATAGGTCAAATTCCACTCCTGAAAAAATTTTACCCAAAACAGATGTATAACTAACCTTAGAAAAACATGCAAGTCCCTATTTTGGCTGCTGGTTAAGAACCTCCTATGTAGTCTATTCCTGTCAAGGGCAAAAGTAAGATACTCCAGACAAAAGAAAAAAAAAGAAGCATATATGCAAAACTTATTAACTGACTCTAATTCTCTAAGTACACATGGACAGTGAACAATATTGATTTTAGGGATATTCAGTATTTTAAAGCAATTGATTTTCCTGTAGCACAGCTTCACATCCCCACTAGCCTTAAATGGAGAATGATGCAAAGATTCAAGCCCAGGATTATTTTTCCACAATGCACTAGACTTTCTAGATGACTCTCAAATACTCTCAGATCAAGCATGGAACACAGAATACAGCAAACAACATTTTAAAATTCTGATTCCTGCAAAAAAAAACTACTCAGTGAAAACCCGACGTTTGGAAAACGATAAACTGGGAAGACCTATAATAGATAAAACTAAAAAAAACTGAAACAAACAAAAAAAAACCCTGACACAAATGAACAAAGAAAAAACCCAAAAACAAAAAAACAAAAAACAAAGAAGGGAGGAGGAGTTTATTATGGTCTTGTCTGCAAAGTATAATAGGATATCTTCCATCCCACCCTACCCACACATCATGAGCTCACTAAGAGGTGAGTTTCAATGACAGGCTTCACAAAAAAAATCCCCAAATCCACAACACAGGCATGGCAGAGAGAATCCTCCCCCAAGGGGCAAATTCCGTCCTCTGGGCAGGGGCTGATAAAAGCATTAAGAGGCCCAAGAAACAGTTCTGTGCTGTGAGTGCTTTTGCTATATGATCCCAGGCTGGTCCAGAGGAAAGATCTAGAGTATCTCTGAAGGTCTGTTAATGTTTTTCTACCTCCACAAACACTTTCCCCATGGAAAGTGAAGACAGCAATTAACAGGAAATAGGGGGGGGTGCAATGTATCACATGGATTCCTGTTAGCAAAGGTGCCAGGCCTTGTCTCTTTCAGAAATTTATAAGGAGAAAATCCTGCATCACAACTAAGACCTGTTTTATCTCAATATTAGATAAACTGCAGTTAAGGGCTAATGTGGCTTTTAGGCAAACCAAGTTGAAAGGCAGTTGTCCCAACTCAATATGTATTGAACTGGAGAATAAAGGTCACTGAAGCATGAAAGGTACAGCACAAGACTAGCTATGAACCTAATTACTTGAGTAATTGAATGAGAATATACCCCACCCTCATTACAAGCGATAACATTTTTTAAGTAAACTAACTATAAAATGTCAATATATTATAATCAAAAATATGCAGCATAGCTCTCGGATTTTGTGGGATCAATACATCTCCTTTTAGTGGCATTCTAAATTGCTTATGGGTTGCTATATCATCCTTTAACAACCTCCACCTAGCCCCACTAAAGGAAAAAGAAATCTGAACTGACTGGTGCTCACGATTCACTCTGCTTGAGTGGCACCAGGAACCCTCCGGTCCTCTCACCTCAGCAAGAGGTGTGACTCCTGCTGCAAATCCAAGTGCACTCAGGTGTCCCATGAGACAAGGTCCTTGGCCTCTTCCATGGGGTTCTGTGATCTCCCTTCAGGAAAGAAGGTCTTGCATCCCTTATGTTAATGCTGACAGTGTAATTTCTGCTAAAGGCGAGCTTTCGCTAGCGACAAATGAATTTTTTTTTTTTTTTAAAACTGTTAATGTTGAACTGATTTTGTTCAAGATCTATAACACACACAGCATCTTTACAGCCATGCAGCACAATCACACAGCTGAGACAAATCCTCCTCCAGAGCCTGGGCTGTCACTCCAGACTTCTTTCCTTCTTCCTTCCCTCCTCATGGTTTTGTTTTATGTTTACTTCATTTGTGAGTGCACGAAAGAATAAGTAAGGGCAGGGCTTAGCCTTGATTGGTCTGAATCTGCAAGGGTCAGAGGCTTTAGATCTCCTCCTAATCGATTTGTGCGTGCCGAGTTTCATAAGGGACAAAATGTTTTATGCTTTCTCCAAGTGGCGCAAAAGCACAAGCCTGGTTCTCTCGAGTAACAAAGATTGTTTCTGAGCAGCTTTTCCCGAGGCACCGAGTGATGTAAAGGATGATTGGCAGAGTGAGTGGCTCTGAATAAATGAATAGCACACATATGTTCTTTTTATTCTTAATTTTTTTTCTCTTTTCCTCTTCCTTTTCCTCCCTCTCCGAGAGGCATTTCAGCCCCGTTTCGGAGGCGCACTTGCAGAGCAGCACCTGCGTTTTGCTGCCTTTTTTCGGGAGACCTGGCTGACACTCCCGAGGCGAAGGGCTCGCATTAATAAACGCTTTCGAGGCCAAAAGGCGTTTATTTTTTGAGGCCAAAAGGCATTTTTTGGGGGCTCGTTTCCGGCGCGGGGGCCGGCGGGCGCAATCCGCACGCCCACACTGCCACCTGCCGGCACCGGTCTAGCGCCGCCCGCTCCTCCCGGCGCACGGGGCCGCGGAAAACAACACAAAAATAAATTAAAGGGGAAAATGAAGTCACCTGTGCTGCTTGGGAAGGTGGAAAGCTTCGCGGTAGTATCCCGAAAAGAGACATCTGTCCCCGCGCAGCCGGCCGGGAGTTGTTTTATTTTGCTGGACGGTGTTAATAGCCCAACTCTCTGACTGCATCCAGCCCGGCGCCCCGCCTGTGTCCAGCCCGGACGAGCTCCGGCAGGTCGCGTTGGGTTTAGCAAACAGAGGGCTGCCAAAGAACCATTTCCACTTATTGTCAAACGTGGTTGGAGACCGTGGTTACTTTTAAAGCCAATTATTGATCTGCAGTTGCACAGCGGCCATCCATTTCATTTATCCCCTTCGCCGCTAAGAACTGTGTCACAAGTTCCCAGTTTAATGGAATTAGATCATTTGGGCAATTGCCAGTTCCACACGAGTTGCTTTAACTCCTCCACTGCCACACTGCCCTTCCCATGACATGATTTACCGATATTCCTGCAAAACCTGCTGAATCCTAGCACTGCTCTGAAGTAGTGGTGCCTTCTCAGACACCAAAGCCCAAAGGCAATTGTACCTTAGCTCCCAATCTTGGAATAATGATGCATGAATCAAGCCATGAAAGAAAAAAAAAAAACAAAAAACTTTTAAAAACCCAAACAAAAATCAGAAAATCTCTCACCCTCTCGTTGCCACAGTCACATTCCAGGCTTGTGCACAGAATTGAAGAACCATAATTTAAACAGAGCACAATTATCGCTGAAAAAAGGGCCATAGTTTGTAAATAGAATTTCATGTTAAGCATGTTAACTGATCTTGCTTCTTGTAAGCATTTATGTGAGGAAAAGTCCCCTCCACACAAGTGTTTACCGCAGACAAATTTGAGGCCCACTACTCCAGCTGGCAAATGAAAAAATAGAATGGTATTTCACAGTGAGTTAAATTGTTTTTGTAAGGAAAATGATAATTCTACCTTCCTTTTGGGACAAATACTGTAGAATAATACTGTGTTTCTGGCCAAAAGTTCTTAACAAAGAAACCAGTGAAAAAACATACAACAAATTATTCTGACAGATCCAGTAGACCTTCAAGGCTTACAGAATATACAACTCATTACATTTAAGCTGTCAGATACAAAAATAACATCAATACCATGTAATTCAGATGACCAATCATGCAGCCAAAGTATCTTAGCATTCCACAGGATGACAACAGGGACAAATCAGATAATGATTCACAGGCTAAAATGTGTTTTATGTTTACAGTTAAGGCAGCAAAATGAAAAAAAGGGGGGAAAAAAGAAAAAATAGATAAAAATAACACTCCACAATAAACCTCCCCAGAAAAAAAAATTTGCAGGAAAAACATTCTAAACATATTTCAACCAGTTTATGACTTTTGTGGCTGTTCCTATGCCAGAAAGCAATGCTAATGATTCTTCAGCTGGTTTGTGTTCAGGTAAAACACCTCCATCAGTAAAATGCTCACTGACCTCAGCCTAGTCACAGGGATACAGAACTAGCTGTGCACAAACCTGATTGCCCTTTCTCTATCAACTCCAGGTTCTTTACACTCTACCCTGCATTCAGCACCTTCAGAACTGGACTTAGAGGGTATGAAGGTGGAGGAATTTCATTTCAGCTCATTCTGAGGATCTCTGTAATTCTAGTAGACTCTCTACTGCACTCCACCTAGCCCAGTAGCTCAGCAAGTTATAATTAAAAACAAAACAAAAAAAACCCAAAAACAAACAAACAAAAAACCCTATGCAGTTTTTCACGTGTCCTACTTGCTGAGTAGTAGTGCAGTTATCCAGAGAGGTTCTCTCTGCACTCTCAAGTTTGGAAGTCCTGTGCAGTCACATCAAAGTGGCAGCCTTGGCCACAGCAGCTCCAGCTCCTCTGACTGCTCAAATGTGGGCTAAAGGGCTCTCAGTTATTACAGTAGCATTTACTGCCCTCACAGCCACTACATACTCCGGAGGCGAGCAGGCAAACCAGATGAAACATCTTTTTATAGCAATGAAAGGAACTAAAACCCCTTCAAAGTCACCAAAAAAAAAAAAAAAAAAAAACCAAAAAAACCCCTCTCCCTTAAAAGAGTCTCACCATAACTTCTGCTGGTTAAATCCCATGGGGGTAATCAATATTTCTTATTAGCTTTTAACATGCTACTTTTCAATTTCATGAGCTAACATCTGTGATTCTGAACTACTGATAGAAATAATGAGGATACAGAAGTAAGTAATTCCATGTATTTACAACAGTAATGTTCTGGGAGTTTCACTATCTGAAAGTGAGCTGGTGTAAAAACAGAATGTAATACATACAGAGATCCTTGAAGATCACTACATAAGAAAGTCTCCAATAAAAGGTAGAAAAACACATGGCTCTCAGTCATGTGCTTGCTCTGAATCTCAAATCCATTTTGGTTGCATCATATCAAAAATTATCCTTTTCTTGAGCTGGCTTAACAACAACAGTAAAACTACATGGATTGGTTTTGTCTGTATGAGGCTTTCACAAACTGTTTGAAGTATCTCTTTTTTTTTTTTCTAAAAAACTATCTCAAGTATTTGGAAGTAAAAGTTTCATTTCTACTCTGTATGTTTTAAATGAAGTAAATGTTAACAATATTTTAAATTTACCAGAGCTATCCTGTCCCTTCCAACATTTTAGAAAATGGGGTATTTAGCAGCTGATCTACATGCATTCTTAATTAAAATTTCAGTGAAAATAATCATTGAACATTTTAATGAGAAAAGTATGTGGGTCATTTTTGAAACCTGGATAACAAAAATAACTTTATCCCAAAAAATAAAAGGCAACAATGAGTTTATCAATTGACTTTACCAATTAGTTGGGGTTTCTTTTCAAACAGCTTCAGTAGAAAAAAAATTACATATCAGAAAATCTGAGTACTATACTACCAACATTTAACTGAACACTCCTCTATCCTGTTAATTTCCCCAATCATCTGAAATGACCTCATATTTCAGTTGACTGAACAACATGTTTGTACTTAAGGTTCCATAAAATGTTTGGGCAATTTGAGTTTCTATGCTCCCAATTGAAAATTTCACCAAATTCTTTGCTCTACAGAAATCAATAAACAAACATTTTTAAGTCACAGAATACAAAAGCATTATAGGGGCAGTGCTCACTTTTGGATGGGAAATGAAGATCCTCAGAAGTAGCCATTAATATTTGTAGGCAACAGGTTCAAAATTATTAGTATAAAGGGAATATTCCATGTCAGTTACTTTTCAAGGCCAAAACCTGACAGAATTAACCTAGACAGCATCCCCACAGTACACACCCAGTCAGGGGATGACACAGCCTGTTAAGGGCAGAGCTTCTGCTCTGGCTGCTCAAGACTATTGCAGGGAAAGGGAGGTCACTGGAGAGTTCTCTGTTCTTCACTTTAGATCCCCTGACTGACAGAAATGCAGAGATGAAGGAAAAAAGATCACGGGATTCTCCAGTGTTATAGCTCAGGATTCTGAGGAAAAGGTGCCTTACTACTAAAACCAAGGTGTTCACATCATTTGCACCTTTATTTATGTCTTGACTTAATTTGGCCCAGGTACATTTTTTGGTCACTATTAGGTCAAATTGGACTGCACACTAGAAATATTTGATTGCTCTTTGCCAATCTTTCTGTTAAAAGGACATTGTAAAAATTAACAGCAATTATTTTCATCTCGTAACTATGAATGATTCTTTAATAGATTAATAACAAAATTCAATGAAGAAAATATTCCAAAGCACAGTTCATATCAAAAGTGATCAGTAGGAGACAAGCATAACTAAACTTCACTAAATCTGACTTTTCTTTGCTAAGGGACACAGCAATGTAAACTTGCCTATAACAAAGTCTTCTGGGAGCCTTCTAACATAAAGGTTTGCATGAAATTATTCTCCAGAACTAAAATTTAACAAGGTATGATGTTATCCACACTGTTGTTTTTAGCAATATCAAAAAAAAAAAAAAAAAANATAAAAAAATGTTTCAAGATCTTGGAAAAACAGTATTTCTGCAGACATAATTAGACACTAAATTCACAATACACTACACAGATATTTATAGCATTAATACCTATATAAAAGCATGGCACGCCTTGGAAATCAACAAGATTTTGGCTTATGCACAATGTCAGACCTCTAAATGCTTGTAACCAGTCCAATTTACTCATTTACACCAGTCTGATTTACTCATTTAAACCAGAGAAAAATCCAAAATCAATAATATTATAAAATTTGGAAGCACAGATAATATTATCTGGATTATCCCAAGTTCAGGTACTTGTTTTACAGATTTCTTAGAGATTCAACACTGAAGTCATGAGTGCATCAAATGCATCAGACTTAATTATTTTAAGAAATAGTTAAAACATTGATAACCCCTCAGTTACAGAGGATAGACCAAAACCATGAACTCTGACTGAAGATTTCCCCAAAAGCTAGAGGGAAATGAAAATAATTGATTTTAATCACAAATTTTTAATTGGTGCTGTTACTTGTAGACTGTGGCTGCTGGTACAACTGGGCTACTACACAGCTAAGTGAGACAGCATCCTCTCCCTTCCTAATGGAATATGCTGCCTGGCATCTGTGGCTAAACTGCAGCTCCTCTCCCTTTTTTCACCATGGTCTGGGTCAAAAGTGTGCATCCTTGCTTTAAATCAGGTGTGAAGCATCCTTGCTTGGATTTCCTTTAGCCCAAGGGGTAGATGAAGACAGATCATTGCAAGCTGTGGTAAATATGCTGGTCTGCATAATCAATCTATCTATCAAGATTAAAGCCCCACCAACAACTGTCCCTGCTGCAAAGTTTAGACAACTTTTTGTGTAAGTAACTCAATGAAACTAGTGGGGTCTGGATTCCTATGAACTTGTGCTTGTTGGATGATCTAATGAAACCCAGAAGAACTCCATAATGCCTTTGTGATGCCTTTCTCTTGTGCAGATTCTCAAGAGTCCAATATGTGATCTCAGCCTGCAGTCACTTTGTCAGCATAGCTGCTAGTATCAAATCCCTCTTCTTCCATACATTTGTGAAGCTCATGGACACTTTATTCCTTCTATACAGCTCCTCTCCTCACAAATATGGCTGAAGATATCCGAGAGTTTGGACATCATGAGGAAGGTCAGGAAGAAGAATAACCAAAGGCAGAGACAGACACAATGACTGCCTCAACCTCCTCTCTAGGAAACCAAGCTAAAAAAGAAAACATATTTGCAGAATTATGTGCTGAGCTGGTTTCTGTCAAGTGGGTGGCTCTTAGTGTCATGTAAAACATTAACTGAATTAAACCTACTTTGATTAAATACTACTAATTTTGAAATGTGTGTCGGAGCACTGCAGTGCTACTGAGCTCAGAGTTTCCAAGAGAATGACAAGAGTGTACCGTATTTTTTTTTTCCAATCTATTTCAATTACACTTTTATAATGGTAGAATAATGGCAAGATTAGTCTATTTTATCATGATTAAATCTTGATTAACATATTAAATAACAATTTTACACTAATTAACTCTATTAAATGCAATGTCCAATACATTGTTCTACTTCTGTAGACTTCCAATGAAAAAGTAACTATCATTAGCATGGTTATTTCTTGTACAGTGTTTTTAGGATCCAACACAGAGTATCTCTATGGACCAAATACCTTAAAGTACGATTTTGAAAAGATATTTGGGAAGATTTTATTTTGAAAGAAATTTGCAGATAAGTTACAATATGAACAGAAAATAATACATTGTTTCAGAGAGCATTTCCAAACATGCCTTATGCAATCTGAACACTAGGGATATAAAATTTAGATCTTTACTCTTTTAAGAATAGCAGGAAGTTGAATCCTAGATAACCTTCCAGTTCAATATGTGTGGTGGCATTATAGTATTTTACAGGATGCACAGATGAAAAGCCATTACCAGGAATTTGTCACTATTACACAACTGTGAACAACTCTAGGCAAGGCTTTTAACCAGCAGTTAAAAACTCCCTTGTGTCTACATCTTGCAGTAACTTTTTTATTCCACTGGAAACACTTTAAACATCTAGTTTCCTCTGTCACAAGCACTCACAGGAACTCAGACATCTGCAGCCTGATTTCCTTGTGCTGCAAACATCCTCTCAAAATACAAAATGAGAGCAGCCATCACCATAAGCCAACATATTTTTGCCAGGTTTTCAGCCAACTCTTAAATACAGTTCGGGGGTTTTGTGCACAAAACATATGGACTGAACTGAATGAACTGGAAAGAATAAAAAATAGATTTTTGAAATCTGTTTATCCGCTTCATGAGATGTTTCAAATTTGCAAGGGGTGATGACACAAAGTGCCCAAACTCAGACTTGTCTAGCTCAGGGCACTGAGCTGAGGCACCCCCACTTTCTTAAAGGTCACTGAAGGGACTCATGCACCTCCACTCGCCAATTTAGAGACAAGGTGTGCAAATAAAACAGCAGAAGTTCTTGCTGTAATAGAAAAGAGCAATAGTTGCATATGTTGCTTCCAATAAGAAGCACAATTGTAGTTCAAGAAGCACGAATGAACAGTTGGAATTTGTCCACCACATAACTGTGCCTTTTTCTGCTTCTCTTGGTTCAAATCATACAACATAATAAAATACATTGTAAGGAAGCAAGTAAACTTCAGTTTGGTGTTATTTAGCACCTTTTCAGATAATTGTATTCACACAAGGGAAATTGATGAGCAGATGCCATCAATTGTGTCAGGAAGCTGCAAGGCTCTGGTCTTTAGGCAGATGGGCTAGGAGCTGGGGCTGATAACACAGTTGGCAACGTAGGGTTTCACCAGGCAGGTGGCATATGCCATTGTCCTTAGGTAAAGCAAGGGCCAGGGATGGTGGCCAGGTTCAAAAAGGAGATCATGAGGCAATTTTGAGGTGATAAGGCAGCTCTGAGGTCAAGCTGGGAAATCAGATCGAGTCCTGTGGAGTAGCCAGGGTGAGACAAAGCCCTGTGGTCTCTGTGAATCATGATTTTAAGAATTTAGATTTTAGCTGAGGGTTAGATGCAATCCATACTGAAGTTAGATAGACAAACAATAGGTTAATGATTATTAAAAGCTTAAGCTAGAGCTAATTGTAAAATTGTTTGCCATTATGAGCTTATTTGTAGAAGGAAGTAGAGCAAGTAAACCACTATAGAACATATTGAAATCAGTAGAACAATGCCCAGCACCTGGATTTTTTGGCAGTCACGAAGCAGGGGACCTTAGATCGTGACAGAGGGTCACAGAGACCTGGTGAAGATGTTCCTTACTTCATCTTCAGGAACACTGATTCAAATTTGAGACCACTGACCCAATTCGAGAGAGGAATTGGGCACACTCGAATTAATAATCTCATTTTAATACAGAATGGGAATGGGAGGTGTTGGGGTTATGCATATGGAAGATTTTGGAAATAAATAGAAAGCAAAGAACCTTGTACACTACAGTCACGCCTTTTGGAGGTTACTCCTGGGCCATCCACCAGTGTCAATAAAACATGGTGTCAAAATACCACTTTCTAACTTTAATTTGTTAGAGAGTTTCTGTCTGTGATCTTCAACTTTAATGATTCATCTGGGAAAGGTCCATGATGACCAGTCAGATCCAAGGTCAAACCAAGAAAGCAGTCCATGGGTCTCATTTCAGATCAACAGGGCCCTTGGCCAGGCACAGACGCAGCTGTGGCTGAGCTGGTAAAAGAAACAGTCATAGCTCAGGCAGACACTGAAGATGCAGGGCTGCAGAGCCCAAAGATAGAGGATATGGTGTGAAAACCCAAATGAGAGCATTTCACATTGTTGGTAGGACAGCATTGTGTCTCTCCCCAGATATGATGCACCAGACATCATCTGCCAGTCAGCTTCTCCATCTGCCCAGAGTGCAAGAGAGAGGTGCCAAGAGCAGGCAGGTCACCCATCTCTTAGAGCAAAGGCTTGCTTTCAAAAACAGTCCTGGACCCTCAAAATTCCCAACCAGCACCAGCACAGCTCTGCCCTATCCCCCGGGCACATGAAGAGGAGGGTATCCCCCTTGTCACACTGTCACACGGACCTGTGGTCACCCTGGGACCAGATGCCTGCATTCCTTTCCTCCCTTCACGTGATGCAGGAAAAGCTGTTACACATATTGGGACTCCAGGACACTGAGAGGTCAGCCTGTGTGGGATGCAATTAGGTTGAATATTTTCATACAGCTCCACAGAAATGTAAATGTCAGCAACAAATATCTTTGTCAGATTTCCAAAGAATGAACAATGTACTCACTCAGACAAAAGGGATTGTTTCTGAACATGATCTCTGCCTTCAGGCTGTAGGACAATGCCTTTTTAGTGGTCTCCATCAAACTTTGTTTGAAATTATGTTAGTAACTGGCAGAATTTTTTAATTAGACCACCAAATGGCAATCTTAATGCACAGGATATACAGTCATTGGCTTTTACTTTGAATTTCTTTAATTGTCTAGAATAAAAGAACCAGCAAGAAGAGGAACTGGTTACTACAAAAGCATGATAACTGTTTCAATCCCTAGCTATAAACATACAGTAATTAATCAATTAATGCAGATTACATATGTCAAGGAAAAGATAGAGTATATAGGATGAAGTCAGCATAATCCTTTTGTATAGTTTTATGAATGATCTCATATTGTAACTCACTCAAGATTTTTCAGATTTACAGCAATACTTAAGCAGACAGTAGAATCAGAATTAAATTAACGAGCTGATCCATATTAATAATAACTTCTTTTAAAAACAAGCAATTGTTTCTGGTGAACTTAGGAGATTTTGATATTAATTGTGGAATAAAAATGAATCATGACTTTCCACAGTCAGAACTGAATCAGAAAAGCAACCTATTCAGCAAGAGCCCTTAAAAATTAATTATGTATTCATGCCCATGTAAATTTAACACGTTTACAATTAGCCATTACCTTGAATTCATTTGACAATAAGAAACAAATTCTTCTGAATTTAGGAATAAGATAAAATGGTCACAAACACTTTTGATCTCTTAATACTCCATTTTAAAATGAGTTTTATGATAAAGGGCATTTTCAGGACTAATTAACTACTACTTCTGAAAGGAAAGTACTTTCAGACCCTCTGATGAACCACTTCATGTATTACTACTCCTCACCATCCTTTGCATTTCCAGTACATAAGTCTTTGTTATTTCTTCATCAGAATGTTTGTGCATAGATGTATATATATGTACATTATACAAATAAATTTATTGTTGTCTGCAGCTGTATAAAGTTTAAGAAAATTTAGTTCAGCTCAGAAGCCTTTTTTTTTTATTCTCTCATTCTTTACATGTATTTATTAATGTTTCAACCCACAATCTGGAAGAAAAAAGAAAACAAAAAATATATATATTGAAATGAATTAAAAAGGAAGTTATTCATGGGAATCTTGAGGGCGTAAACCCACTTTTGATAACAACTTATGTTTTATATGAAACTGTGTGGTCACCAGCTAAGTTCCCCTATCCACAGGCTTAAATCGCAAGTCCATGGAAATAAGTTATTTGATTCTTTGGAAACAATTCAACTGAATCAATTTCTAGTTATCTTTGGTCTTGTTCTTTAAATTAAAAGAAACAAAAAATTTTATTATTCTATAACTGGCTTTTCATCTGAAGAAAGTATCATGCATTTATACTTTTGAACACTACTTAACTTCATATATTTATCTGAAGACTTCCCCTGATGTTGTGTGTAGTTGTGTGGCATTGATTTCAGAATAAGCTTCTAAGTCAAGGTGTGATCAGTTATATAGACAGGCTCACTGCACTTTCTTATATCTGAAATATCCCTGGAGGGTTTTACCATTTCTCAATGTCATAGATTTTAATCTTTATGGAGTGAAATCCAAAATTACTAAACAAAAAGTATCTCTCATTTCAAGTACAGTACATGGTAATCACAAGAACCCCATAATCCAAAATATGAGATACATATAGAGACTAGTCCAAGTCTATTGAGGTCAAAGTCCATCCTAAGTTACATTATTCCAAGAGCATGAGTTTGTTCATTTGTTATGAATCTCTTCTCAAAATTACTTCTTAGAAGGAAAAAAAAATAAAAAATTCCATAACAACAACAAGATAATTAGATCTCAAATGCATTTCATCTTCACATTATTATATAGCTTCAGTATCTTCATTATTATTTCTTTACAAGTCACAATAATGCAAAATAAACTAAATCTCTCATATATAATGAAGCTAAGTCAATATTTTAATGTCTCTGAATGCAATCATAAGTGAAATCTTTATGCTTTTAGTACCAAAAGAGGAATTAATACCTGCTTAGGCTCAAAGAACAAATATTGACTAAAATGTAGGTAAGCGTTTTAGTACAAAACTTGTAAACTTGTGCCTCCTGGACACCCATGGAAACATCCCTGTAGTTCAAACTGGCTCAGTTCCGTGACTCACCGTATTTCTGCAGAAATGAGGTTACCTTATTAACCTGTACTGAGCTGCAAAACACATGCACCTGTGCAGTTTGACCCTAATCACACTGTTTTTGGACCAAAACTAGATCATACCTTGCTCACATGATCACTGACAATAACTGAAAATAGAAAGATTACAAAAAACTCAAACTCATATTAACAATAAGGAAGTAAAAACTTGTTGAATTCTCCAGAATTTGTGAGGTAGGGTGAGACAGGGAGATACAGAAGCTTCAATAAATGGCAATGGATTCATATTTAAAGTTAGATTGACACTCCTGCTAAACCACAGGATTGGAATTCAGGTCTGGGTTTCATTGCTGCCTGTGTCATAGACACATAATGTGATTTTAGATGATCTGCCATAGTCTTAGTTCATTTAGATACCAACAAACATATTTACATGAGATAAATTAGATACTCATGGGAGGCTGGTACCTAAAGCACTTTCCTCAGTCAGAGCAAACCTTGCGGTTCTCCAGTACTACAGTATAAAATGGTAACAAAGGCATCCTGCATACACATATGCCTCTTCAGATTTTCTACATTTCAAAGGCCCTTACTGATTCCTTTGTCCCCATTTTCTTTGCATATCACCTAGCACAAAACCTCAGGATTATTATAAAGCCTGAAGACCTTTAAATAAAGGAATGTACCAGTAAGTACTTAACACACTTTCAGTGCAGTCTCTACCAGAACAATTTCTCACTGTTAGCAACAACCTTTGGTGAAAGACAACATGTCAGTGTACTCTAAGGGAATTTGGACAGTTTTCTAATTAATTTCTGAACATTTGTAGCACAAATCAAGCATCAGTAAATTATGCTTAGAGTATTTGGAACACTTCCAACCTCATTTTCTTCTCTTCTCCCTCTTCTTTCACTAGAAGAGGAAGATACGGTTAAAATCACACAACAAAAATAGTTTTTTACAGAACACTTGCAGAAATTACCATTTTTATAAACCTTATTCTTTTATACTTGGGATTTATCCTCAGCTGATCTTGTTTCAAGAATAAATGCAAGAAGCAGATACTCTAGACTTCCTGCTTAAGTGTAGTTCAATATAAAACATATTAACAGTGAAGTCTCTCAAGAGTACTTATGAGACAGAGAAACACTTAAAGGAATTATTCATACACTTGTTTACATTAGTATTTATAGCATTACCCTTAAAATGATCACTTCAGCTCATAAAATCCACTGTACCAATAAAACGTTACATCGAAAGCAAACCAATCAAATAAATAATGCAGGACTATTTTAGATATCTACTTGCACTGAGTCACAACCTTACTTAGGTCTGTCAAGTTTAATGCAGGACTTAGGTGAAAGGTCTTGGTAAGAATCTCACTCAAAGTCCTCGTTGCACAGCTCACAACATGTTGGCGAGGCACCTGCTTTCACAGTGCTGCAGGGACAAAGGTCAGGGCTGTCCTGCTCTGGGTCCCAAACACAGGAGTTTTCTCAAATGACCCATTTTATTTCCTGATTTGAGAGTTAAGGGGCAGCACAAGTCCTTTTTGAAAAATTTCTTCATCTAATTGTCAGGTATTTCATTAAGAAAAACTCCACCAAGACAAACTCTTCTCCCACAGCTGATTGTGGTGGCTTCCTTCCTAAAACTCAGAGGTCATCTGCCCTGGCAGCCACAATTATAGAAAGTGCTGCAGTACAAAGTAAAGACTGAGGCAGTGAAATCAAACAACCAGGTCCATCTACCACAACAACACTTGTTTCAATTCCACCTCTACATTAATAATCTTTACCACAGTCTAATGCTGCCTTCATAATACACTTCCCACACAGCAAGCAACCCCTTTCACTAGCTCAGTTACCAGGCTCAGAGTACAGACTCTGTAAAAGTCATTACAGCAATGTAATTTCTGGTACTTGCATTTTCACTATAGCAAAATCTCACAGGGATCAGACCCACTTATGGTCTTAACTAAAACTAGCCATCTGACTTAATTAACATTTAGAATTCATCAAACCTTGCAGGGCTCATACTGGGCTCTGGGGCAGCTTGGCAGTGCTCACACTGGGCTCCTGCTGGGTCTATGTCTCTGGTAGCAGCGTTTTTCCACCAGATGACACACTTGGTGTTAAAGCATAGGAAGTATGAAACTGAAAAAAAAATCATTTTCGCAGTATCTCCACGTCACACAACACACCACACTGCACGGAGAGACAGGAGGCAGAAATTGTAAGAGCAGCAGGAACTAAGAGAAACTCGCCCTTATATATTTGCTCCATAAGTTGTAACCCAACAACAGTTGTGTCTTTGTAAAATACCTTTCTGTTCAATACCTGGATGTATTTTTGTTTCTCTCTATATATGCATATTGATATTAAAAGCAGCATAAATATTTGTTTCTCTGAAGGTACCACAGATAACAAAAAAGTTTCCCAAAATTGGGAGGGATGTCAATAGGGAAACAAATGTCCATTTGGGCCATCCAAAACGTCTAAATTTTTCAAGATCAAAGTTCTATTCTCAGAGCATCGAACACTGATGGCAGACAGCTGCCTCTCATGCTCTTGGCTGCTTCAGGTGGGTCTGGAGCAGACCTATAGAACTAGATCTCTTTATAACCTCTCTTCTCTTTTTCTAGCCTCATAGCACTTAGTCTTCACACAAGACTGCTTTGCATTTCTTCCTTCTTTGTACCCAAGTGGCAAGTTACCAAGTAATACTCAAGTAACCACCAGAGACACAGCATCCTTTCAATGACCTTAATGTGTGATGGCTTGATTAATTAGAATTTATGAGGCGTTTTATTTTTCTGTTGTACGCGAAAATGCAGTTGAATATAAAAAACCTGTCTATTAAGAACTATCATGAGATTAAGTACTTCCAAAATGTTTAAACACAATGATATTGAGAAAAGAAAATGTCGACTGTTTAAATATACTTTTCCAAAGTGCAATATGAAGGCAAACTTCAAACATTTCAAAAATTTCCACTACAATTTAAGTTTTTACCTTCTTAAGCTACAAAAATTTTTTGTATTACTTTTATGTCCTTTGTTCCTCAGGGAATAATTTTTTATTTATTATTATTATTATTAATTATTATTAAGAAAAGAACCATAAGTCCTACATTTTGTCTTATTTGAAGACTCTAATCTTGTTAAGACATAAAGCCTGTACACTTTTTTCAATTCATACCAGTGGCTGCAGGCACTGAGAGGGAGAAATTCAAGTGTATGAGAAAGGCAAAAAATACCTAATTCCAACACAGGTTTTTCCTGAGAAACTATTAATTTCCTACAGAGCAAACAACATATTTGGTGGCAGTGGAAACATGACAACTCTATCTATCAATCCAACCAAGTTTATCATGAAGTTTAAGCATTTCTTAACTGTCAAACTATAACATGTCCCTAGAAATAGCAAACTACATTCTGAACTATCTGTCAAAAGCACATAGGGAAAAAAAAAGATACAAAAGATGACTTCCAAACCATAAATAATATTTTTGCAGTCATACTTGCATCCTTATTCCTGAAACCAATTTAGAAAACAATTGGACAGGGCAGCCTGGGAATAAAGAATCATTTGCCATTAGACTTTAATGTGTGATTACTTAGTAATGTAATTGAAAGCATGACTGTAGCACACTGCCAGCTTTCTATTGCCAAGAGATTACATCATAAATGATACAGAGCATTTAATGTCTTTTTTTTTATTGCATTTTTTTTTGACAAGTTTTGCTTAATATTTGAATTTGCTTTTCTTTCTCAAATACTGCAGAATCAAGGGTTGATGGGAAGGAGGTGTGGTGAAGGAGAGGTAATAGACCTCAATTCATCATTAACATCAGAAAACATAAGGTACTAATTGCCATGATTGCATTGGCAGATTTGTGGTGAAGGCAAATGATGTCCAAGCATATATAACTGACACAACAATTCACCTTTAGGACTCTATTTCTGGCTCTGATTCTGTGAATTAGAGTAAAATCCAAGAACTAACTGTTCAGCCTATGTCTGTTGGAGCAAATTTCTAGAAATGTGTTGAGTTAGACTGACTGTACTTCCTGGAGACCTGACCCAAAGCATAGTACTCTACAAAGCCTCATGGTGTTTAAAGGCTTAACCTTCAACCAAGGTAGCCAGGCAAGTAACTGGGTGGGCTTTTGGAGGCATTGTGTTCTTTTACACCTGCAGAGACCCTAGACCTTCATTAAGAAGTTGCAGAAATTCAGGCCTCCCCCCTTGCACAGAAAGCATTGACTTAGCAGTGTTTTCCGTCCTTTGTCTTTGAAGCCTTTCTCTCCAAGCATCCTGTAGCTTCAACAACTTTCAAAAATTCCAGAGGCTTTACTAGTGAGGGGAGCTTGTTACCCCAGATCACCTAATGTAGCTAAGGCATCCTGGCTATGTAACTCCTTCCATCTCAGAGTCCATCTACTTCACAAAAATTACCCTCAACAGGAAATTATTAAAAGTTCAAGGGGTTTTGAAACAATGGGATTTTTTCCCTACATAGGCTGCAGTGCAAATCCTGCCTTGCACGTCCTTGTACAAAGATGCAGTGTCACCCATCCACACGAGCCCCACACCCAAGGACCTTGCCTGGCCCAGCAGTCCTTCTATACATACACCATAAACAAACACCATCAGACAAATTCAGTAGAACCGTGCTGCCACAGAGCTCTCATCAAATGTTATAGGATTCATATTAGATTGTATGATGCCTTTAGGTCGCCTAAGATATGCATTCCACATTTTAAGGGCAGAGGTTTCTGTGATTTAACACCCACTCTGACAAGAGAATTCGAGAGGGAACTGTGAGGAGCTGAAATTCACAGTGATTTTGTCTCCTTTGCAGCCCTTGCTCACACGTTTTTCATCCAAAAGCAGGGAATGGAGCCTGAGTAAGGATTCTGGCATTTGGCTCACAGGCTTTGTTTTGTCTTTATCCTATTTTGCTGAATGTCAGATGACCACAGAGGCAACACAAAACTCCAAGAAGAGCGGATGTTTCAGAATAAGAATTATCATTCACAGGCAACAGTCTCTCTCCTCTGTCACATCACTAGTACTGAAACCAAGAAAGAAAGAATAAAAGGTGGCAAGACACAGAATCTTCCTTCCAGAGACTGATTCTGGATTAACTATCCCTCCAGTAAAAAACACGACTGCATCTTGACAGGGGCCCTTCAACTACAACATGCAATTCATTTTCCAAGATAAACTTTTTATTACAAGACTTTGTATAAAAATAATTTGCTTCCCAGCTGCTTTTACATAGTTTCTTAAACTGTTTACACAGTACTGAATGATTGGAACAAACCAGATTACTTCCCTCTAATTTGTCCTAGCTACCTACCATATACATTAATAAAGGGGTATTTTTTTCTGTATATAGTTCTGTTTTCACTGAAGAAAGCAATGCCAGTTGCATTAAAATACTTTTAACCTATTCAGTTCATGACAGTGGAAGTGCTAGAGCCTTCTGGGCTTTGTAATATAATAGCATCCCTTTATCACGTTGAATGGTTTATTGGAACCAGCTTGTACAGATGATTTAGTTTACCATAGTGAGGCCACAACTGCAGGGCTCCAATCTCTGTTTGGGGACTCTTCTGCAATTTTTAGTGTTTCCAGTTTGGCCTTCAAATGGGTTTGCTTTTTCGGGTGTTTGTTTTTTTCGGGGCATTAGAGGTGATTTATGTGGTTTCTGTCAGGTTTTTTTTCTGTTTGCTTCCTTTTAATTATTTTTTTCATATAACTTCACTTAGAATATTCATTCTTTGCCCTCTTGGTACATATATTCTTAAGATAAGACCTAGTCTAGGTAACATGCATTTTGTGAACACATAACAGCCACTCATTTTCATCAAAACAGGGATTGGTTTTATCCAACACGAGGCAGAAATCTTTGCCAACTCTGTTTTATGTAGAAATTCTAATATGAGAAATATTGCTAGGACAAGTGTCCTCACTGTAGAAAAGGTCAACCATATAAGAGATCTGAGCCCACCATGGACTGGGTCAGGTAACAAACCTGGTGACTTCATGTAGCAGCTGGCACAAGTCGTGTGCAGCTAGCATGGCTCCTAGCACACATCTGTGAATTTTAACCTACCTTTTGCTGTGACAGACACAAATTAAATACTTCCACACACCCACCCCAAACAATCAGTTTTGCTGTGCTCAAGGAACTAGATGGCCAAACCACACAAATAAACTTTTGATCGTCAAGAATTGCAAAAATGTCCAGGGTTCTCTGGAACAAGTCCACTCTGAGCATCACCAACAGAATGTGCATCTTTGAATAAAATCCAATTAGGCTTTACATTGTCATTTGGACTTTAACCATGACACTTTGGCAGAAGAGAGCATTCCTTCCAGGGCATTTAATGGAATCTCTGCACATGATAATCTGCTGCTGATCATGTAATATTATTCTGTGTCTGGGTATATTAACAATCAAATAGATAAAACATTCACTTTCAGAATACAGATTAGTATGTAAAAACATAACTTTCAACAGTTTTTTTATGACTGCACTTACGTACAAAAGCATTTTATTGGATTACAAATCAAGATTTACCATGAATATACAGAAAAGCATTCAAGCAGTCTCTGTTTTACTTCAAAAATTTTTCTTAAATGGTAGACTTTCACAAACTTTAGTGTGAAGTTTGCACTGGTACTGAAACGAGATTCTTACCTCAAAAGTATGCAGCTGCCTCCTCTACTTTGAGCTGTTGAGTAATATGGATTCCGTTTCATTTGCCTTTGAAGATTTCCTAAAAACACTTGTCTACTGCATTTCTCTACCTCTTGAGTAGTTTTTATATGGGGCAGGCAAAATGTAGGGAATTTTACATCCTTTATGTAAAGACATTCCATGACGGTGGGGTGGGAGGATGTCTGGAGAGAAGATAATTTTGATAAATTTGTCTGCTATTTTTTACCCTCCAGAAGAAAATTTGACTGTAGAAAAGTCTGAGGCCAAACCTCTAGGACTTGCTAAGGACTCCAGAGAAAGAGAGGAGTGAGGAGATTAAGAAGAGACTAATGATGACTTTCCAGAAGTGTGCTGATGGATAGAAGCAAAGTCCTTCAACAAAAGGACAAAAAGCAACAGTTACAAATAACAGGGGAAATTTCAATTCTGTATATATATAAATTTACTCACAGTAAGTATGTCTAAGCACTTAAACAGTTGTCTAGAGAGGCAGAGAACTTTACATCATGTGGACTTCCAGATCCTTGTCTAAGTGCTTGAACATCCGTATCCAAAATTGAACAGGGCAAACTGAGCAACCTTGAGCAGGAAAGACTCAATGATCTCCATAAATTCCCTACAATCTAAATTTTTCTATGATTCTTCTATTCCATGTTTAGACACTCTCAGAGGAAGGGTGATAGTAGGAATATATGCTTATAGGCTCTACAGCCACTGATGCAAAAGTTAGTGGTCACTGTGTCACTGGTTCACAATGTGTACTGTCATTGAGAAAATTGAAGAAAATCAGCCAAAGAGAAACAGATGGCCATAGAACAAATTATTTCTTCTGTCTGGTGTACAGTAATTATGTCCTGATGCAGAACCAGAAGAAATCTACATTGGCCTTGGAGACTATATTGCTCTGTTTCTTAGAAAATGCAATCACAGCAGGTACAGAGAGGGACATTCACTAAGTCTAGAGGATGAAAAAAGAATCCATTGTATGCACATTAAAGAATTTCATCAACTGTCCTTTTTTATGAAAATATTCACCTCATAGTATTGTCACACCAACAAAGCTTTCAGTGTCTACTGTACAAGTACCAATTATGACCATCAGACACCCAGATCAGAGCTAATCCATTCTGAACTCCTGCCATTTCCTTCCACCACTTGACTTCTCTGGATAAGAGGATGCAAACTGCTCTGGACTCCATCAAATCTGAGTAGTTCTTCTAATATGGACAAATTTCTTCTAGTGACATGCTGGTAAATGAGACCACAAAACACATTATTCTATTGAACTCCCATTACACGTGAATCCAGGTTCAGAGAATTAGAAGGTGAAAACGTAATTCCAGTTGACCACAGAGCCTCCACTATGTAAATTAGATTTGGCTAATTCTGTGCAACAGAGCTATCAAGTAAACTGGTGAAACATACCATAAGAAACCAGATACAACAGCCTGAAGTAAACTACAATTGGTTTGTCAAACTTTATAAATACAGTTATGTTGACTGAAAGAAATTATCCTTGCCAGTTAGTCCAATTTGGGGAATTACTTGGGAATGTTACCTCATGACTCAAAAAGTTCTGCCATTGTTACAACACATGGAATGTATTAAGTGAACACTCCAAATTCTTGTGGGATTCACTTTTTATTATAGGTCCTGACAGGATTTTTTATTTTCTCTCTTAGAGCTTTTTGTCCTTTACTACCCATATCACTGTACACCAAGTGTAGACTGGTCCTGGAGAACTTTAACCTTTCTTTCTAATATACTAAACACCATAACTTTCCCCAGTTCAACACCAAAACCTCAACCATATTACTTTGTGCTGATTTATTTCTCTCATACCTGAAGTGAATCAGTAGGTCTCCAGAACATGGAATTACTGCAAAGAACATTAATTAAGCACTGGCTGATTTAAATTATCTGGCCAGCTACAGACAGGTAAAGCAATCTCCTACAGTACTGGCACAGATGTCATAGGCCAATATGGTTTATCTATATCCACCTGGCCCTATTGAACTCTACAGAAATTACTCTCACTGAAGAGAGATTCTTTCAATTTTAAGATACAGTCAAGATGCCCAGAATATTTTGGATTATCAAAGAGCCTTCTGGCACATTTAAAATAAGAACAGCAACATTAGCTTCATCACTATCACTGAACTTGATAGTGGGAAATTACATCTAGGAGCTGGAACTGTATCAAAAAGAAATTCCTGTACAGCATCACCGTATGCTCTTAAACCACTGCTAGTTTTTGCCCCAGAGACAGGATATACTTCAATGATGTGTGAAGTAATCTCTGTATACTTTGCAGTTAGGTTTACAATTCTTTTTGTCATTCCTCAAGATAAAATGGCAGTAGCCAGAGGAAATAGTGTATTTCAAGAGTTGGGTGGTTTATGTTGGTTTTTCAGTTTTGTTTTGTTGGGGTTTTTTCCCCTCCATTTTTGTGTCCACCAGTCTTGTTGGTGGACAATAGTATCTAGTCTTCTTTCTCTAAAAAGCATTCCATGGAGTTGACTGTAATGGATAAATGCTCCTCATCCTGATATCTGCCAGCTGCATGCAGACAAAGGTTTTCCCCAGCACCACAGAAAATTCTCTGAGTAAGGTTAGACTAGGTAATAGTAGTTTCCTCTCTACAGTTCCACTCCAAATTGATACAGTCATCCCCATCTTGTTAGACAGTGGAATAATTTCCAAAAACAGTAACAGCAGCACTTTGATGGACACTGTAGAAATAAACTAGCATAATGAATTTTTTTTCTAAAGTTTTATTACATGTACTGTGATAAAATATTCTAATGAGATCTCTGTAAACATATATCTTATTGAGAAACAGATGCTGAACAAACATCATCAAATAGTATTCCTTCAGTATGCTAGAAGAAAGGGAAAATGTGTTTCCTTTATTCATCACTCCAATTCAATTCTCTGTCAACTGGCTGCTATTGGCAGGACTACTCTGGTAAATTTTGCCACTACTTGCTCCTGATACCACTTCTACACAAAAAGCCAGAGCACTAATTTAAAACAAAGTAAATATCTAAATCTCACATCAGATTGGTCTAATGCAATCAGTTCAAGCACCTTTCATTGTTTAGTTTAACCTGCTCAGGAAGAAGTCTAAGGTTGGCCAAAATCCCATAAGCTACATACAAGGCACTGAGTTCATTCAGAAACCAGCATTTCTATAGCTGGTAAAACATTTCTATACAGCCAACATCACATATTGCTGAACTCATGCTTAATGTTAATCCATTTTACAGAAAACAAACTAGCAAATAGTACAAACGTCTTCCTTCATCACACTAGTGTTAAGTATTTGATCAATCCATGTGAACATTAAACATAACTTCTAAAACACCTTGGTTATCTCAAAATTTTCGCCAATAAGTCTCTTCAGAATACAGTTGAGGAACTATAGGAACTTGAGGAACTATATAGATCCACACTGTATGGAGGCGTTCTCCCAGGAAACTTGGTAGTCCTCAAAAATTATGATCAAGACTGTATATTTGATCTGGGGTGTCCAGAAAACCGGTATTAAGAGTGGCTACTTCTTGAGGACTATCTCCCTTTGAGGAAGACAGATACCATTTTTTGGTCAGAGTATCCCTTCAGAGTCCTACTGATGGCATCAAACTATGACCAAAGTCATCAAATTGCAAATCATGCCTCGTGCTGCACTGCACAAGGTGATGAGCAGCCATGGTGCAGCAGAGGTGATGTATCTTTCATGCATTATCAATGCATTACCTGGTAAAGCAATAATTTTTCAGCTCCTATTGACACTGGCTTTGTTAAAGTAATTCTCTCCTATTGACATCACTGCAACTGTGGCAACCATAAGAGAGCTAACATTTGCCTAAATAAACCAAACAATCACAATTGAAAGGGATGCAACACTGGAGTGATTTGGGAATTTGATAAAAGTGCACTACTTCAGAAGTGGAAATGAAAGACAGCCATTGCTATNAGAACCTGCACCCTTTTGACAAAGGCCTTGTTTGAAAAATACTTCATGATTGTCCTTCTCTTTGCCCTTTTTATCCTGGCTAATCTGTAAATAACATTGACTAGAAAGTATGAGAAAATTTTGTTTTAACCATGGCCAGAAAATATAAAGAACTAGGGTTTAAAAAATGACATCCCTTTTTCTTTTCCTTCTGATTATGTATATACATGTATCAATATTGATGCATCTGTTTCAGAAGAAAATACAATTAGGAATCCCAGTGGAAAGCTTCCTCCAATTTTATCTTCACAATTTATGCCCTTGATATAGATTTTAGTGACGAAAACAGTAGTATTAATGTTACAACAATGGAGACCAAACAAAATATTTTAAATTATGAAAACTGTTGACGTATGCCATAACCAGAAAATCAGCATTAAATCGAGCAACACTTCTCATTCAGATACATCTGTGCAATTAGAGGATACTGTGTCTAAATGGAAGACTAGAATCAGCCATGAATAGTCAAGTTTCTCACAGGAAAGGTACAGAGCTGCTGGTAGGACAGGTTCAAATATGTATGTTTTTTTAATAAAGCAAAATCACATAAACCTGATATCACTTGCTGACAAGCTACAGTAGATTTACAGAAGAGTTTGGACAGATTATCAACCCAAAACTGTTAAGGTGAACATTGACATTAGTAAAGCAGCTAAAAACGTTTAAGAAGACATTAGGATTTCAGCTAGAATCTGATCAGAAGTTTTCCAGTACATTTTTTTTTAAATAAAACTTTTCTTCAAAAAGGTAAACTGTCAAAACACAAGCTTCTTTGAAGTGAAGGGAAAATTAAAATGATAGCTTCTTTATAGACTATTGTAAACATAGTATCCTGTGACTTTTCCTTTCAGAGGGAACAATTGAAAGGGATGCAACACTGGAGTGATTTGGGAATTTGATAAAAGTGCACTACTTCAGAAGTGGAAATGAAAGACAGCCATTGCTATCCATCCTGGCCCAGGACACTTGAACATCCTCTTCCTACCTTCCCTGCTCTCAAGAGTGCAGTGAGGGCTACAACGCACTTGGTACCAGCTTCAGAGTGCCAAGTCACAGGCAAAAGAGAAAAGTAGGTAGGCAAGGAAGCAAACAAGAAACCAAGAGCACCAACTGCCTCAGGGAGGAAAGGAAAATTAGGCTACTGTTGCTGTGAACTGTTTCTAAAGATACTTAAGATACTTCAGAAATGTGCTTAAGGGTGTGGCATAAAACCTTATTAGGCAAGAAAATGAATGCCATAATCTTCTGAACACTGCTCCTTGGGGACAAACATTTAAAACCAAAACATGGGGGCTTTTTTCCATATCTGCTTCTTACCTGGCTTAATATACTGATAGTTAATNAAGAAGATAATCAGCATTTCATGACTGATATCTTAGTGTTGTACTAACAGTCACACACACACACATATATATATACATATATATATATATATATGCTGGTCACAGATTCAGGGATTGTGGTCCCCATCTCTACTCGCCCTGGACTGTTCCAAGATCTGGAGAGAAAAGTGAAAAAAGCACCATGTGATTCGTAAGCCTTGAAATAAGAAAATTGCTTTCATTTGTTTTTATCAGTCAGTCTACATAATGATTTTCAACAAACCAGCTTCTAGATGTTGTACAGTGCTCACCTCCCACTGACAGCAAGTGGTGAAGATCCAGGGAATGTCAACATTGGCAGGGATTTCACTGGAATGAGCTGTAGGAGCTCAAGTTTGGATGACATCTTCCAGGCCACCAAGGCTATTCCAGCTGCTAAGTCAGACAACTGAAGCCCAAGAATGGGCATTGTATTACTACTATCAATTTCTTTCATTCTGACTTCTAAAGGAGTTAAAAGTTCTGGGTTTGTTGGGGTGGTATTTGTGTTGGGGATTTTTTTTCACTCACATTCTTCCTATCAGAGAGATATTCCAGAACCTAAGTTCTCAAATAGAACAGAAATATCTTTCTAATTTCCATTCTAATGAATTTATGGCTGTTTTATATCCATTTATTCTTATGTCAGTGCTGCTCATTCTTCCTTCCTGGCTTTTATTTCCTGACATATAAAGACAGCAATGATGTCTTCCCCCAAGAGCTTTAAGCATAAAAGGATGATGGTGCAGTAAAGTCCAAAGTTGAGCAGCAGAAGACACATCCACTGCTGAGCTGAGCATCTTTCCTCAGGGTATTGGTGTGCCAGCTTCAATGAGCCAACTTAGTTATATACAAAATACAAATCAGTCCTTGTCTAAAGATGTTACATTTTATATTGGCTATATTCCTTTAAAACTTGCTAGTTTCACATTCTTTTTATTGCCGTGTTGGGCATTTTTAGGGGCAACAACAGACAAATTTCTACAAGAAAATACTAGTGTCATGTGATCACAGATCATTTAAAGATGAAACTGATAGATAGAAATGTCTTTATGAGAGAAGAAAGCAAATTATAAAATTTTCATAAGAAAACTTGTTTTTTTTTCTTACAAGAGATGAAAAATTTCACATTTCTCTTGCTCAGTTCAGCTGTGGCTGAAAAGTTCCTGCTTCATCAGCTACCCAGCCTGCCTAATCAAGTGAACAAGGAGCATTTCCATGTTTCTGTCTTGCAGAGATTATGTCATACTTACTGATAAGCAGAAATTAATATGAATAGCTAGAAATTAAGATGAACAAAGGAGAAAGTGACACAGTTAGAGCAAACTCACCAAAAAACTGACAGAAGAAAAATCCCCAGCTTCACCCCTCTTCAGGTGAGGTTAAATGCAAAAGAACTGAAAATTAAATTCAGAGGAATTCTCATCTACTAAAAATAATCATCCAAAGATCTAAGGCCTGAATGTTCTGAAAAGCAGAACACAAAATATGCTAAATCAAAGATTGTCTCCTGGGAGTATACATTTTGAAGTATTACTTTTAGCAGGCTAAGAAGTAAGTTTTTTATTCCGCCCCATTAAGACATCCTCCTACTGGGCTACCATCCAGTTGTAATTGATACCCCTTAAAGTTCAACACTTCAACCTTCCTGACACTAAACTCTCTTCCTAGTAATTCTATCTTAGGAGACACAGAAGAAAGAGATCAGGCAAAAAAGAAGCAGGAGGGAATTGTTAAACAGCAAATGTCACTTTATTGAATGTGGGAAAAATCTGGAAGTTTCCACTTCTTTCCTCAAGCCTGCATTGCCGCTAGAACAAGCAAAAATGAGGATGTGCCATCTTTTTAAGCACTTGGTACTTGTTTTGCTGCCTGCCAACACTGTCTGGAAAGGCAGTACTCAATCTACTCAGGTGTACTTCCCTAAACAAACAAACAAAACCCAGAAACACTCTCAGAAACAAATCCTGCCCTGCTTCCCTTCCCACTCCCCCCCAAAAAAAACAGCCACCAAAAAACTCCACCATCTATTAGGAGTTTGTTCTACAATCTAGAGTTGTGCATGTATTTGTGGCTTTAAAAAGACTGTGTAAAATCTCTCTGAACAGTTCTGCAGATCAGTCAACCCATTGAGGAACTTTCAGTGTTTAAAAGGGTTATGGAAAGATATGATATTTGCAGAAAACCAAGTAACAAACAAAACCACGGCAAAATTAATAGACTAACATATTGGCAATGCCCCATGAATTCAGGCATCAGAAAGTTTTCCTCTCCACTCTTCCAGATATTTATACAAATATGCAAGTCAAGGATTCTTATGCTCATCTAAGGGGCACTCTTCTCAATGCTCCACTCACAAGTGGATGAATACACGCACAATAGGACACAGCCTCTTAATGATTTTATCCCTTTAATGAATGCAATGCCAATAACTACCTAGTATCAGACTATTAGTAATTATTATACCATCTAAACATAAAAAAATTTCAACCAAGAAATAAAATTTAATAAGTAGAATTAAGCTTTTAACCACCATATATATGTGTATAAGCATGCCTATAAACATCTTTTTTTTCTTATTCTGGTCCCTCAGTTCTACTTCTTATGGAGGTGGATGAGTCACTTAAGTGAATAGCAATTACATTTAGGCATTAGTATTTCCCATATGTGTATTTCAAGCTGTTTAAATGTTTAACTTACAAATTCATGACCATACCTGTTACCAACACTAATACTCTACCAGCTTTAGCAACAGGCAAAGAGACGTAGGAGATCAATTTATTTAATCATTGATCAAGACATACTCTTGGGAAGGCAAATGATATTTTGATGCAATAAATGTGTATACACAACTTATCACGTGATATTAAGCATATCTAATACCCCTGACAATGTCGGTGACTTAAAATGCCAGCAAATGTGCAGAAGTCTGGGTTTTACCTTTGTGCCCTGACCAAGTTAAACTATAGAGCTCTAAGTTCTTAAATCACCTGGCAGGCCATTTGTACTGCAGAAGGTGTGAATTATGATTCTTTGACTCCTTTTGTTTTCTTCCTTACTGCAGAGCTGCTCCAATGACTTACATCTTGGGCACTAACCACAAGATGGATGTTTTAGAGCATTTGCAGTGGAGAGTGAATGTAGTAGGGATTCTTAAATGACTGCAAGAAATACTTTTAGTGTTTTAAAGCGTGAGAAAGAAAATATCTAACATGATTCTTTAATTTTTTTCAGCTTTCCTATTATAAAACACAATTAATTTAACAAAAGGACTTGAATAAGCAATACTGAAAGTGAAAGCTTACACAGACATACCAGTACTGACACAACATGTTAATATAAATGAAGCCCTTGCTAATATTAAAAATATGATTATTTTCTCTACATATAGTTGTAACCCTCATAAATTTTCCAATAATTGCAGAAACAATTTTCAAATAACATATTTCTTGAAATATGCACAG
>VZTB01005044.1:1130638-1170624 GCA_013397245.1 Thryothorus ludovicianus
CTTGAAATATGCACAGTAAAAATTATAGCATAGTATTTGTTCTTTGTATTGTGTTGATTCACATGTCCTTTACTCTCTACCACAAATTTAACATTATCCACCTGTGGATTCATCTATTTTATTGATGCAACTTGTTCTGGAGATAAGGTAGAATTAATTTCCATTGTAGAAATAGCAAGAGGAAGGAATGAAGAATGACTAGGAAAAAACCATCATACCTGAGAAATTGCTGCTGGAGAGATTTGCAGCTTCCAGGAACTAAAATGCACTGTGAGTTTCTTTCCAAAATAACTTCCTTCAGACATCATAAATTCAATTTAAGACAGGCTCCAGAAACCCAGGTAAAGAGAGATTTGGGCTGTAAAGTAAATGAGAGCCAGACATGGACCATCAGTAAAGGCTGGTATTTGCACTGTATGCCTAAGTTGCTCTGCACTGACAGCTCTACAAGAAAAACTAACAGTTTACAAGTAAAACAGATATTTTGTCTCCTAGAAACATCCAGTCTCTGCCAGTTCCAGACAGAAGCAAGGAGCATGAAATGCGAATGTGATTTCCCTTGGGACTACATATTATTATAAAAGACAGAGGATAGATTCTTGACAGCTTTCTAGGATCTCATAACTTTAGATCTGCTTAGACGATTTTAGATCTCCTTATACGACGAACTATAGATTAAGAACAGTATCTTCCATTTATTTTGTCACCTAATTCTGATCAGAACGTGACACGTCCTCATACTTTCAAAATAATCATAGGAAATCTTGGGGGGGAAAAAAGCAACAAAAAATATATTTAAAAAATAAAGTTAAACATAAGAAGACCAACTAAGCCATGAACCTATTCACCAAAAATCAAAACCATTTTCCTTCTTAGGATCTAAAGTCACATGCAGCCAACTAGAAGAATACTAGAGGCAATGGCTTGCCTGCACTGAGGTCAACAAGGGTTCTGCTACTGGTCTTCAGCTACTGAGGTTTCACCTCATCTTTTGTAATCTCCCGGTATCAGTGCCTCATATCGCCTCACTATTCTGTCTGAGACAACATTTCTGCATGCAGAACAAACCCATAATTCCTGCTCATTCAGAGCAACCACAATTCAGTTGGTGTAATGGATGCCAGGGTTTAGCTAGGTTATCATCTGAAACAGGTTTAACATAGAGCCTGTAATCAGCAGGATTCTTGGGAAAACAAATAGCCTTGAAGGGATAATCACTATTTGGAAGTCAAGTTATGTAAAACATATTTCCCCCTGTGTTATTGCTTCAAGTTGTTTGATTGCACCTAGTATGTGTAAAGAGTGGAAATTATAGAATCTTCACCCTGAGTGGTTTAGGCTCTGTTGTTGTATTAGCTACTTAAGTTTAAAAGGGTTTTCTTGCCTTTTTCTTTTGGTCTTTCTTCATGCAGGTAAAAGCTGATAGGAGCAAAGTAATGAGGCGGGATAAAGAAATTTGCAGCCAAGGAAAGTCTGCCAATTTTCTAAAACAGATGCCAATGCTTTTGGCACCTTCTTGTAGTTGACTAAAAACTGAATCCAAATTTATCATCAAAGAGCTAGCCAGGCATGCAGATTGCACACATATCTCCCTCAAAGGGAAAGCTTACAAAGTTAAAAAAACTTCACAGTATCACACTCTCTTAAAACACAGATCAAATAGCCCTCCTTCCTTCCTCCCAGCACAGACAGCACTATCTATTCCAGTATACACACAATTGCATTTCTTTCTACTCTATTATCTATGTATATTGTACACATAACAGACAATACGATACACTAGGAGGAAATATAATAAATATAATAAATCCACACATACCAGTGTGTAGCTACTATTTACCCCCAAATATTCCCAGTTCACAGAAAGTGAACTAGAAAATGGTAGCATCAATAAACCAAATATCCCTGCTCTGCTACAGACAAACTACTTCTTTCACGGTTTCATCCTGTCAGGAAGAATGCCAAAGCCTGGGTCCATGACTTTCTTCAAGCAAAACATTTCCTCACATGTATTCTTCAAGCAACTACTAGAATTGCACAATGTAACTACAATACCACTACCCCTGGCTAGCCACGGTCTTCAAGGTACATGTGCATTGTTGGATCAAACCCAATTTCCCACATGCCTAAGTTTTGTTTATAAATAACATATTTCAGCCTGTGCTTGAAGAGACATTAGGGAATGGGAGGCATGGGAAAAAGGGTAACAGCGCTACTGTACTTTACAATTGTATTTGTTTAGCCCTTCTGTTTTCATTCATCCTCAGCCAACAGAAGAGCAAGAAGAAAAACCTTCACCTTCTAATCTGGACATGACAGTCCTGCTGCATACCAAAACTAGGTTGACAAGGTTTTCTTATGGAAAGAATAGTAAAATTGAAGAAACTTCTTAGAAAGAGCATTTTCTTGTAAGCACAGGAAATTAATACTATTTTTAAGGATGTAATGTTTTAATTTCCTGAACTAAGAGTCTGAATTGGCCTCAGTCATGCTAGGATTGCATTCCTGAAAATTTGTATTGCATAATCATAATATGTACCATAGTAAGAATATAATATGCATAATCATAGTGTGATTTAAATACATTAAAGGTACAATAGAATGTCGAATAACACTGCATTAACATGCTCTTTTAATAGGACACATCATACTTTCCATGAGGCAGATCTTCAGCTGGGGCAGACTCTAGTAACTCAACCCGAAGCTAAGAAGCCAGATATACTTTGCTTTGTTGAAAGACAGAGGGGAAAAGAAAAAGAGAAAAAAGAAGGGAAAAAAAAAAAGAGAGAGTAAAAGAAAATCGGGAAAAAAGAGTTTGGGGATTTTGTTTTAGTTTTATTTTTCTGTAACCATACTTGACAATAAGAGGACAAACATTTAGATAGTCTGATGTGTGTGCACATTGCACACACATAGATAGAAAACTGAGTCCATACATGTTTCTGAACAGAACACACACATAGCAACTTTCCAAGGTTCTGCTTATTCTCTCACACAGGAATGTATTTTATAGATAAATAAAATATTATTCATTTTTCATTATAGTTATCATTTCAGAAAGCAGAGTCTTGCCAAAGTGACTTAATTTTCACATTCATTTTACAAGATGGAGATTACACTTTAAACAGATAAAAGAATCTAAATGAACTAGAACAGGCAAATACATTTTGTCAGTTTTGCTCGAATGTTATTAACTCAGGAGGTGAAGGTCATGCTTCATGTCCTTTAAAAAAAATAGTTTTTCTTTAAAATTGTATTTCTACAGTCTCATTCTGTAGAATGTTTTCTGAGATGGGTTTTTAATTTTCTCTAATTTTCAGATAAATAGACCTGCATACACCCCAAAAGTGACTTAACCCAAGACAAGTACTTTAATAAGCTACACATTCTCAATATCATTCTTAATGCATCACACATGCAATAGTCTCCTAGGACTACGTTCTGCCCTCTGCTATGCAGACAGCTTATTATTCAAAATATGCAATGAATCATTAATGATACACACCCGCAGAGGGGAGATCAGAATTGAGCCCTCAGTCGGTGTGTAATATTTGCTCTCAAACTTCATCTATCAGGAGCAGTGGTACTTCACTTACCATTGCCAAAAAAACAAATTGGAAAAAAAAATTAAAAATTTATAAGGTCTATATGATTTCTCTCTGTGGTCTCTACACCATGTATTAGGGACAGGTGTTTTACTAAGTGCTCTCCTATTTCTGCTTGTGCATAGATACAATGATCCATTTAGCTCCTTCAGCTGTCTTGTCATCCCTACTGTAACGTAGCACCATTTTTTGTTTTGTTTACATGTATAATAAAGTACCTTAGCTCCTTTGTCTACTTCCATTTTGTTATCAAACCTGAAAAGACTGGAAGGGATGCCCTAGAAAGGAGAACCTCTGAATATATACAGTTCCCTGATACCATGACTCACAACAAGCCACGATTTTCATTCTACAACTCCTGAAATTATTTTTCTGTCACTTATGTGTGTATTTATTTTAATTGAAAATAGGAAAAAAGCTTCTAGTTATTTTGAATATAACCTGCTTCTAGAATTATAATATTTTCTTGGACAACTACTATTACAATACTTTGTCATAGGTGTCCAATAAGAAAAAAGAAACTGGAAAAAGTCATGCAATTGTAACATAAAGAAATTAAAAACTATTTCGGGGTTCCTTAATGTTTTTCTGATATTTTTTCATCATGCTAAGCATGTATTATGGAAACCAAAGACCTTTCTCAATGTGCCCATAGTCTCTAGGCCAGACTCCAAATTACTAACAGAAGAGCCCAGCAGAGTTACACCTATCCATTTCTTTTCAGGCTCTATTTGTATTCTCTGCAATAAAGCCTGGAGACAGAGTTCTCCTGTAATTCCTCCAAAAACTTTTGAGGAAAGGAAGCAAAAATAATGGGAGTGTTCTTCCAGTATATCATAAACTCACAAACCGAGCCAAGCCCAGAAACCCAAGATTTAAAAGGGCTTTCATCACCTGTGCCTATAACATCAGATGTATCAGATTCACCACACATGCTGCATAATTGATCAGCATTGGTGCTGCACATTCCAATCAATTAGATGTGCCATTAGCATTCTCTGCATATCACACAGGGCTTTGCCCATGCTCTTTCAATGGCTTAAGACACTTTTGAAAGAAAGCATACATATTAGGCCTATGTACCCTGCACCTGAAGCTCACCCCAAATGTTGATAACATTTTAAATCTGGATCCCAGGTATGAAATGTAATTTTGTATGAAATTATATTTATATGTACACATTGACACAGAAAGGATGAGTGATACTGACATTCACATCCCTCTTTGGAGGTGAAGGCAATTCTTGTAACATCTTTCCTAATGTACACCTTCATCCTAAAAGCTAAAGAAACATGACCTGCAACACTACTCAAAGCAGTATTCAGATATAAAAAAGGTGAAGAATATATTTTATGATTAGAACACCCCTATGCCTTCTGTGGCCCTATAGTGGGGTGCAGGAGAAGGAGGGAGGATAGCCTGAAGAAATCTTTAGGAGTACAGTACACTTTTTTATGAGATCTGCAACCAAAGGTAAATTCTTACTAGCAGAGATAAAAAAGCTAGAGAATAAAATGAACTGCATCAGTGCTGGATAAAATTCACCTCTCAACCCAGGCCTAGCACCTTGAAGAAGCACCTAACTTGCTCAGTTCCCATAGATGATGAAATTAGGCTCAGAGGAACAAGTCTCTCTGGTAGGACCCACCACTTTACAGAAACAACTTTTCTGTTAACAAGATTCAATAGACTGATGGGCAAATCCTAATCTATGTTTTCTTTATGCACACTGCTGACAGATTAACAGATTGTTTTACAGCAAGACATTTTGGACACCTAACTGAGTCCTCCTGGAGAGCCCTCCTGAGCTTACTCATCTGCTACCAAACACGATCCAGCTGACAGGTTTTTAAATGATGAACTCCTGTGGGTCACATTACTTAATTATACAGTACATCCAGGGATACGCACATGGGTCTTTTATGGTAAATGATATGACTGTCTTAAAAACTCATTAATATGTCATTAACCAAGCAGACATTTACTAATTAAACAATTAGCCCCTCTCTTCTATTCCTTTGTTCCATTCAGAGATGCTCATTTACTGTGATCCCCACTCAGATATTTTTTTCCCTTTTAATTTCTTCTTCAGGAAAACTAAGTATCTATAAAACATTTCCCTTTCTTTTGTCTCAGTTTAGTCAAGTGGGAAACCAAAACAAAGTCTAGATTCCCAGCTGGTGAAAATCAGCTTTATCTCATGGAAGTCAAAGGAGTTATGGTGATTTACTTCACCTGAGGATTTTGCTCCAGGCTTCCCAAATCCAAGTCATGTATTGATTTCAAATGCATGTCTACTGTCAAAATATGCAGGCTTTGCCTGTCCAAACTGATACTGATTTTTACAAAACTTCCAGAAATGCATTCAACAGCCACTCTGAGCTGCATTATTATTAAACACAAACAAAACCCCCAACACCAATAAAGCGAGTATAAATATGCAAAATCAAGGCCTGGAAGCAGATTATTCTGCATCACCATATGAAGTTAAACACCAAAGGAGCATGCTGTATTCTTACCTTTGAAATTCAAAGGATTTTTAATAATTTTACTTGAGCTGTTTTCTGCTGATAAATGTAGCTTGATCATGTTTGATGTGTTTTAACTGTGTAGTAAACTCTGATACAAAGAAGGATTATCAAGTATCTCAAACTGCAAAATATTGAGTTTCTTTTTGGAGAGAAATCCCCCATTTCTCCTTTATGATGAAAAGTTAAACATAATTTTATTTCTACCCTAATGTCCATCTTTTTTTACTGTATGTACAGTAGTTTTACCAGCATATAAATATCTGATATATAGAGGCTGAAGGAAAAAAAAGCAAAAAGAATGTTTCATTTACTTCTTATATTAAAGCATTCTAAATACTATAGTTTTATTTTCTCTTATTTGCCACAAAAAAAAAAAAAAATCTTTCAGAAGCCCCAGGTCATTTGCAGAGGATTATAGAAAGAGTTCAACCAGGCACTAGCAAAAGAAAGACAAACCTTGTAAATGACCCATCCTTGTAACACAGTGAAGAATTCTGCCTTGGTTCTAATCCTTCCTGCACTGTATCTTCACTCAGAATCACACTAAACTGCAAATCAGATCTTAGAGGTCTGGGGGGTCACGAGCCTAAATAAAATACAACTTTAGCTACAAGGAGGGATGAAAACCTTCCCGTGGGTTTTCACCTGCCTTCACAGGCGAGCAATCTGTGGCAGCTGGAGGCTGCTATTGTCCAGTAGCATAAATCAGCAGAGATGATGAAGTAGTTTCAGAGTAGTTAAGAGCAGATTACACATCAGAATTCACCAGAACCCAGCTAGCCACCAGAAAAATGCCAACAGCTTTACTGCAGTGGAAGATCTTGCCCCAAAAGCGTGAGATATAGTACGTGAAAAGGTCAGATGAATACAGTATTTAAGACCAAACAAAACTTGAAAATGTTCTTGTTAAGGAGAAGGGTTCTGGGAGCAGTCATGAGACAGAAGTCTTCCATATTCTTTGTGGACAAGCAGAGTGTGGGTAGTGATAACAAAGGGGTCTCCCACACTGAATCATTGGAATCCCTCTTCCTGGACTGGAAGGACAACAGTCTGGAAAAGTCAGATCCTGTTCTCCCTAGATATAAGCCCTGATTCTTGCCCAGTCACATATTTAGAACCAGCAACCTTTTGGAAAGTGGCTGTGGCTGCATTCTTGCTGATTTATTTCTGCGGTCTGTGAGGGATCAAGTCAACTACAACCAGCAGAAACCTCCATTGTATGTTCACTGCCACTGACTAGAATGCTTCCAGACCACCAGGAGCACTCACCATCCTGCAGAGGCACTCCATGTCGCCACTCACAACTACATACAGCCTTTGTGCTTAACTCCAGATCAGTTAGGATAGTAATACAACACAAAGCCTATCACAGTGTAGGCTTCTCTCCTGCACAATATCTATTAGTCAATAATTTTGTGGCAATAGCTCTTTTACAACAACCAAAAATTATAAAGGAGCTAAAGCCCAGATGAAAACTGATCTCTAATATTAAAATCCCTGAATTTCAGATTATGGCTTTTTTTATGCAAGATTTCTTCCAGAATTGCCACTTAATTAGATAATAAGGGCAGCATGAGAATGGAGACACACTACGAATACGATGTAAATCATGCATAATTTTCATGCGTTTTCAAGAAGCCTTTAGACAGAAGAAATATCTGTATTCTAGTGATTATTAGAATCAGCTAAAGGTTTGCACATTTGCTACTAGCCAAGCCACCCTGATTCCACAATCAGGTAGTGATTAAGTATTATGATGAAACCCTGTACTTCAGATTTTTCTTTTCTTCACTGCTGCACAGACAAGAACACACAGGCAAGGAAGCTGCAGCCCCACTCTGTAATAGCTGTTGCATAGAAGGACAAATTTCCAGCATTGGAAACATAGAAGAGCAAAGTGGTATTTGCGTGAGAAAGAGTTTCACAAAGGAAAGATCAATCCCCCCTCCACTGACTGAAGAGAAAATTAATTACTGCAGTTGGCAGAGGATAAATTATTCCAATTTACAGAGTTGTGTAATTATAGCAGCTGCAGAGTCGAAGACTGGATGCTAACTTTGAACCTCCACCCCAACATGACATTTCTACTTGCATTTAGTTCTGCCACTTGTGAGCATGTTGAAAGTTCTCTCACTGTGTCTTCATAATTATATGTTGGTTCAAAAATAATCATTGGCTCCATTGCATAGACGAAACCTTATCATCTGGTTAGCAAAAGGTATGCTGTATCGTCTTTGAAGTGCTGAAATCCCCACAGTGGAAAATTTATTAGGGGAAAATTATGTTATGGCAACACAATTAATTCTGCCACAACATGCAGAATTAACTACACTGTTAAGAATTAAGGATTCAAAGTAGAGTTCAAAGGAAGAAAAAGCCTATATGTCAAATCATAAAGCATAACCTTTGCATAAGGTCTAACAACATCATATTGTAAAAAGCCATCTCAGTGAGACATCTGGTCAAAAAGAAAAAGGAAAAGAAATGGTTAAGGAGATGGGGAAACATCTTTAGTCTTTTACTTGTTTTTCTCATGGGAGGTTGTCAGTTATGCTTGTAATAGAGAATTCTGTTCTCTTTTTGAAGCCAAGAGGAAAGTTTTTAATCTCATCTTTAACTTTAATCCTTTAAAATATGTAAGAGATTTAGACGTGAACAGGGTAAATTTGGCAGAAGATCCTAGCTATGGAAGTAAGGTAATTTCTTTCAACTACTGATTGCCAAGGGAGTTCAAAGCCTGCCACCTAAACTATCTATCAATTCCAGCTACAAGCTGCAATCTACTGATTTTTTTGCATTTCTTTCTATTGATCAAAAATATTTAGAAAAGTCACCAGCTACGAGTGAGTGAAACGATATGATTATTACAGACAGGAATGAGGGCTCTCTAGTGCTGTTGCTTTTTTCAGAACAAATGAAGAATGAAAGATATTTTCTCAAGCAATATGCACAATAGCATCTGTTGTGGCTGTAGTTATTTTATGCACAAACAAGAAAGGAGCTAGTCCACAAGAACGATTTCAGAAAATATTAGAAAACTAGCTGCTGAGCCAAATATTTCACTTTTAATGCAAGGAGACCTTTGACTGTAACAGACAGTTTTGTACCATCTAAAGGTCACATAAGCCTCATGTACAAGGCAACCTGATTACATTTCATTACCTGGAATGAAGGTGTAGAAGCCACAGTATGGCTTTTTCCCCCTAAAGTACCAGTACAGCCACGCATACATTGAAAACCCCTGCTATACACAACTATTAGGCTATTGCAGTTGAACTGAGGTCAAATCCCATAGTATCCTCTAAGACCATGTTCCTGTTCTATTGAGTACTTCCTAACGCAGTAAAAAAACGTATCAGATTTTTTGGGTTTCGATTTCCAAAAGGCTACGGCAAAGCTGGAAACTAAAGAAAACATTTAAGTGGAAAATTGGCACAAAGCAACAACATACCTTGACTAAGGTTACAGAGAAGTGCTTGGAAAAGCCAAACATTGAGCCAAACAGCTGAAAGTTCTCTCTTCTGGTGATGGTCAGCCTATGGTTTTAATTACCTAGGTACAAATCTACCAGCTAAAAGGAACTAACAGATTTACACCTCTCTATTTCAACCACTCTTATTTATTAGGCAAATTTGCAGTTTTCAGTGCCATTGCACTAACAAATCTAGAAGACAGCTGAGGCCTGTGTCAAAAAGGACTGATTCAAAATGACTGGAGATCTCAGGTTTTGGCCATGTGCAACTACAGTACAACAGCTGAAGCAATTATATATTCAGATAGGCTTGGCCTTGTCTACTCTTTGATCAATTCAACATGTGCCAAATCCATGTCATATGAAAGAAAAATCTAATCCAGAACAAAATGACTATGTCATAGGAACTAAAAAACTAATCCAAGAGGGCTCACATCTGTTCTCAGTCACATCAGACCCAGGACAAGCTGAAATGCCATTGAACTTGATGCATTTTATACCAGTACTAATAAGATTAGGATTTAACTTCCTCTTCCCTCTCTTAAATAATATACAGAGTCAGTATAATTAAAAATCAATATGGAAGAAAATAAACTGCTGAAGTACTCAATGCAGATCTAATAATGTTTAAAACACCATAAAAAATTTATTTCTTTTGAATCTAATTTGTGTAGGGTCCCATCCGTACATCCCATGTACGGATGAAACACTTCATTGATATGCTCAAAGACTCACTGCAAAACTTTTTTAAAGCATCACCAGGAAGATCATGAATACCACCCATGGGTGTAAGAAATGTTTGATAAAATGTTCTGGAAATCTTGAGCAATCATTTAGTATATTTGTACCAACTATACACTTAAATTATAGGCTAAAATTTTGTAACTGTACTAACCTATGATATAGAAATCCTTATAATTGGAAAACTCTTAGAAAATTCAGTAAAGATGTTACCTGAATAAAGTATTCAGAATCTGCCAGAGATATGGAGGAGTTAGTGTTACCAGAACTCTGTCAGGAGCCAGTCCAAATTTGTGCAATGTGAGTTCAGACAACTTTGAAGCACTCCTCTTAAAAGCATTCCTTGAGCAAATATAAAGATAGAATTAAAAAACAAAAAACACTTTTTACTTAGCCTATGATTTTTCCTCAAGTTTTCATGCTTACCACTGGCAGTATTCTGTAGCTGGATTTGGCTTACCTTCCTAATACTATGATTGTCGCCATGGAAATTATAGCTATCTTACAAATAGAAATTTATGCCTTTGTGGAAAAAAACAATATTCTAACCTAAGAAATCACAAATATCCCAAACTGAAAATTTGAAAAAAAAAATAAAATAAAATAAAGAAGATTGCTGTGAAAATTTTGCTCATGTTGAATTTGGAATCCGCAAGAAGCTCGAGTATATTTGCAAATTCAAGCTGTTGAAATATCCTTGTATACGTGAGGAACATCTCGGGTGCATGGAAGTTTCTGACTATAAGCTTGCTGCCTCTTACTGAATTTAGCCAGAAAATAAAAACAGATCTATGCTAACTAGGCAGATTTAAGAATTTAAATATGAATAGAAACCAGTATGCTGGAGTCAAGAATCCTGTTCCTTTGAAGTATATATTAGGTGTAAGAATGAGAGTAGTCATAGCATCCTTGTTAGAAGTTGATCTTCTCGTGTTTCCTGTATACATGAAAGAGGAGATTCTTTCAGAAGGCACTTCCTAGAGACTCAAGAGAATTCCCACAGCACTTGAACTAGAGTCTTGTTCTGACCTTCTGGAAGAGAACTGGGCTTTGTTATTATTTTACTTTTTCTCTTTGCTCTTTTTGCATTTTCTTTCTATGAATGCTGCTGGAATCTGTTGTGGCCATTTCTACAATGACAATAACAGTGATTTTGAATGCTTATTGATCTACTAATTTTTCTTTTTAATAATCTATAATAACGCATCATCTGTGTGAGCTCTTAAACCCCACTTGATGTGATTATTTCATTTATGTTATTCTTCATGCATTTGTTCTCTCTGATTTTCCACTTCTATGATTATTCCTTGTAAATTAAATTATTTATTAATTTTTTGCATATAGCTTTCTGGATCCTTACACTACAGTGCTAATGAAATCTAGACAGAAAGTTCAGAAACACATGACTTCAGATAGATAAAAGATTCTCTACTTTTTTTTCAGTAACATGCCACTCATGTTGTTTTCCTGCAGGAATGCTTTTTAGTTGAAATAAATCTCATGAAAAAGAACATGCATCAGAGAATTAAGACTACTGAGAGGATCTCTAGCTGCCAAGTTCAAGAAGTGCTAGAATTCACAACTTCCAGACAAAGACTACTGTTCATTTTATTCTCTGAAACCATCGCTCCTCAGAAAGAACACAGATGTGTGAAATTCTTTGGTTTTCCTGCGGATCCTTGTAATTCGAAAGATTAGTCTCCTAAATTCCTTTGTCCATCAGAAATGAGAACTGGATATGGTTAACATATAATAAGGATGCTTCATCTTTGTGAACTGGGAAACATCATTCCTCGTGTCCTTCCACATTATCCTGAAATATGACCTCAATGTAACAGATTTCATTGAGGGAAATTTATTCCCCCTTCTTTGTTTGCTTTGCCTTCCTTTTTTTTTTCATTCCCAAACCAGAAAAATGGGGGGAGATGGGGGAAAATTTGGGGGAAAAATAAGGGAAAAAAAGCAAATTGAAAATCAGAAAGGCGCATATCGAGCACCAAAATTATCCTATTATGAACCTCAAAATAGCAAACAACCCCATAAATAAAGTTTTCTGGTCCATTTAATTGCTTTTATTGTTGTCATATTCTCAGTTGCACTAATTCACCTGACCAACAGTTAATTCTCACACATGTTTTCAGAAAGCTTAAGAACAGCAATAGCCCAAATTAATAATATTATTATTGGTAGTAGTAGTAGTAGTAGTAGTAGTAGTAGTAGTAGTAGTAGTAGTAGTAGTACTGTTGCTTTGTTGATTTTGTTTAATTATGTAATTATATTATTTAATAATAACAACCATAACAAAATACACTGGAGGAGGTGAACAACTATATTTCTAAAAGCTTGTAAAGATTAAAAAAGTCATCTTTTGTATAACTCTACCCAAAAAAACCAAAACGGACTGTAACTGATGGACCAGCTCCTGTGAAAAATCACAAAAACCAAATGAAAAATTCCATTTGTCAAGCAATCGATATGGTTAAGGTTTGATGACACAAATAATTACCTAAATAAATTAAAGACTTCACATAAACATCAATCTTAGAATAATCTAACATTGGCTTTCGGAATTATCTAGACTCTTTGGCATGGAGTTGAAGGATGAGCTGCTGAATAACAGAAAGAAAAATGGGGCTGCCAGCTGGGGAGGAGAAAAAGCCTTTTTGATGTAGCTAGAAAAGATGTGTCATACATTTTTTGAAAAGAGCTTTGGTAGAGTGGAAAAGGGTGAAATACTGTAAAAACAATGGAAATCACCAGAAAATTGGTAGAGTTGAAACAGCACTCATGAACCATTAAGTGAAGGAGTAAGAAAATAAAGTGGCAATCTGAGATATTATCAGGTATTGGACACATAAAGAAATTTATGATAAATAATGTAAAATTATTATCATATAAATATATTTATTTTTCCTGTAATTAAAAGAAGTTATAAGGTACTTAGAGAGTGAGGACATTACTCTGCTACCATAAGAAGGTGTCCTCTACATACAGACACAGAAAGGCTTTATCTGTCCTTGAAATCTGTAATGCAACAGCTGTAATGGGTACATTACAGCTTTCTGTCTTTCACTTACTGCAGCAGACTAAAACCTAATATCTGGAAGTAAATATGAAACCAAATAAAATTTCACAATTATGAATATTTAATACAGCTAATGTGAATTTTTTTGGCAGCAGTGGGAATTTTTAGTGATCTGTTTTGGTTTGTTCGCAGCACTCTTCCATGTTTGTTTGTTAAGCTTCTATAGTTACCTGGAATTTTTTATTACATGCTTGCTTTCTTTGGCCAAATGATCTAAGTGACAATTCTTTTAAAAGGAACACATATAAAAGCACAAAAAAGGCAATTATTTTCTTACATTCCATGTAGTTTCTCCTAAAACGTTCACCAATTTTTTCTTTTCCATTAATGGAAGTGAAACAGTTCCATTCAATAGTTTTTACACATGATCCATAGACAAGTTCTAAGGTGACCATGGCAAGAGCTTAGCATCCATAATAAATTAATTACAAAAGGCTTTGGACATTCTCTTGGAAATGTTTAGAGATCTGAAAATCAAGTAACTTCAAAAGCAACTCTGCAGCAGTATCAATATTACTTGAAGCAGATGGAAGTCTCTTCTTTGAGAACTATATAATGTTACACAGATGACAATGACATCAGAGTCTGATGCATATTTCACTTCATTATTAACCTGATTTCTGTCTTAAATCATATAAGAACCATGCCAATATTCACTTTAGTAGTCCCTAAGTTTCACAGAATTTCAGTAAGCAAGACATGCAATTATACAAAGGAAAGCTCCTTGCTTGTATGAGAGATTTGTTCACAAGAAGGGTTTTCTTAAGAGGTTGCTCTTTGCTCTAAGAATTATGTTAATTTTATCACAGGTATTTTCAATCCTGAAAGCAAAGCAAAACACTGTGTTTCAAGTTAGTTTTATTGCAAACCAAAACACTTTGGTTCAGCTGGTTACCACTCTGCACCTGCAGTAGCCCACAGTTTAACACACAGACTGCTGCCACAGCAGGGACTACATTTCCCATCAGAGAGTGGCCCAGCTTTGATCACACACCACGAGCCATTATGGGAAACCCAACACTGATGGGCAGAAGCAAATGCAGGACACAGCAGCCACGTGGCAGCTCCCATGCAGCAGTAGAGCATTTTGGGGGGGTGCAATGCACCACTGAAGCAAAATGTGCACCTTCCCACTTCCAAGTATTCTGCTAATTTTATACCACTTCTAAACAAAATGTCATGTCCTACAGGTGTTCCACTATTTAACTCCACATGGGGCTAAAAAGAGTGCTTTGATATATTTCAGCCCAAAAGAGTGCTTTGTATAGATTCGTACAAGTGAAAAGAAAATCAGCTTCCAATTAATTTGTGATTTATGTTTGTGCTTTCCTCATGATTCTACTGAGACGAAGCTTCAGTGACCTGCCATTAGTTCAATTTCCTGATTTCCTGAAGCTTGAGTAAAGTTCGATAGTTTGATACCAGTTGTGACTTAGCTTACTTCTTTTTATTCATTGCTTTCTATTTATGTTTAGGACTCTAATTATTATTATTATTATTAAGTGTGTTTTAATGACTCAGGAAATTTTTTTCATTCTCAAGAAAGACGTGCAACTGATAAACTGATATTCAATTTTCTTTCCGATTTTTTAGTCTTCAGAAGGGCACTATGTATCTCATAAGAGGTATGAAGGGCATCAGTGAGCTTGTGGAGGTGAACTGCAGTTTGTAGGCCATTATATATTTTATGAGATCAATTTGAGGTAGAAATTTCAGATTAGATATAATTTTATATCTTAATATGATTACAAATAAAATTGTCTGCTCCTCCTCAAGATAATTAATATCAACATAATATAGCATATTTTTTCATTCACTTTGATTTTTATGCAGAGAAAACTAAATGAAGCCAACCTTATACCTCAGAAGGCTTCCAGGACCAGAACAATAATAATAAATTCATGTTAAGGTAATTAAGAATTAAAGTGAAGGGAATTTTTACACTCAGTAAGAAACTGGACAGTACTTAAGATACACTGATAATGAGGGTGTATCTGCATTCTTTTTCCTCTACTTTTCAAAGCACAGGTACCTTTGTCCATCTGGCTCTCCTAGTGTGGGTACCCTGAAGACAGGAACCTACCACACATCTTAGTGACGTGGAATGTGGTAGGGCTGTCATCCAGCTTTTGATTAGCAGCCTTGTAATCAGTGGAGTCCTCTGGGAAATGGAAAAGCCTTTGTCAACTTTATGGAGTTCAAACCTCCATCTCCATAGAGTGCTGTCCACACCAAAATACATCCTATTCTGGAATAAGGAATTTTCTCACTCTTTCCCTTTGAGACTATGAAACTGGAGTGGAAGAAATTCAGATTCATTGGATCAGAGAGAGTAACCGGCTAGAGGGCCTAAGTGAGAGTGAGAGGACCTGAATTCTGGGAATTCAGTCAAGCACAGTTCAATGCTAAGTGCCAGCACATCCAGCCAGCTTGTAATATGGATACTGGAATTTTTCTTCCAGGGACTCATGTGAAGGAAGGGCCAGTTTCTGCATCCCAAATGAACTTTTAGGGAATATACACTGACAACATCAAAACATTCCTAGTTCTTAAGTGTGGAAGGTAGCCATTAGTCCACTTTGGACTCCTGAACAGTTGTGGGGAGGTACCTCATGAAGTTGACATCTGCAACCCTAACCAACAGCTGAAAAGGGACTTTCTGGGACAGTTTGTGGTTTCAGGTGTCCGTGTCTTATTCACACTCCGAAACTCAATCACTGAATCGAGCCTGAAGTGTGCTTGTGGTCCCTCTTGGGAGATATTCAGGTACAAGGGTGGGCAATAGAACAGCCCAGAGCTTAATTATTCACAGTGCAGTGGTTAATGTTTTGTCTCCAAGGGATTTTGGATAACACTGCTCCCACCAAATTCTGTAGCAAATGCCCCATTGTAGTGTGAGCAGAAGCAGGTATGCATAGTCTGTTATTGTCTCTACATGCTGCCACTGAGCTGCAGTTCGTGTGAGGAGGACATTGCTCCAGAAACATAAACATATGAGAAATCCATCCAAACATTTCCAGCCTTGACATTATTACTTTGTATCACCAAATTCATCCTTGCAATAATCTATTTTCATGCCCTTCTACAGCTTTTCACCAATCCTTTATCCATTGCTGCACAACAAACAGCCTTAAACTTTAATAGGCTGCATGACTTTTATTTCCTCCCTGTTCATTGCATTTCGTCTCCAAAGTTGCCACATATTTTATATTTTTAACACAAAGACACTTGGAGTTGTGTTTGTGCCTGGAAGATTGGAAAATATCTAGCTTTAGGCTATATTATATGCATATGAGGACCTAATACTATTTAAATAACAGTTAAAACCACAACCTTCAAATCCAAAGCCAGCTATTAAAATATTGCTGGAGGCAATGTGGCAAGGTTTTATACTAGTTTTATGCAAGATACAGGAACAGGAGAGAAGGTTGTGTCACTTGAATGACTACACTGTATTCCTCTCTATTTTCTAATTATCACAGATTTAATCAACTTGTTCTGTTTGTATATTTTGTAATAACCTTTCCTCTTCCCCTTTTATTCAGGGGAGGAGAAGGAGAGGAATTTGTATAACATAGTAAGTTTAAAAAATATGAGCTATATGGAAGACAGAACAGCAACTAAGATACTGTGATTAATTTCATAGACTTCCAGTAGGAAGTATTTAGTTTATCGGCACATAGTAAATGAATATTAAAATATGCATACCCCAAGGCTACAAGTGAAAGTAGATAACAGCTGTTGGTCTAAAATGTGGTTCCATAATGCAGAGATTGGAATAAGCTTGTAATTATGAATTAAAGCTAGAACAGTAAAAAAAAATTACAAACACATTATAAAGATATTCTTTAGCTCATACCATTTAAAACTAGTTCTTTTCATTTACAAAATGGAGCAGAAGGGAATGGATTTCTCTTATCAGATTCAGAAAAAGATATTTGAGAAAAATCAGTAATGACCACCTGCTTTTTTTTAGCTCATGTTTTTAAAAATAAACGTCACTCAGTTTTAGATCAACAGAATTTCATAGCAGACAGCAAAAAAAATACCATTGCTTACTACTTTAATGAAAGATCTAACTTTGTATAGCAAGTATGCTACTACCACTAAACAAGACATCACAGACCTGGAAAAGGTGGAAAAAAATCAGAGCCGAATAATCTGCTTCACTGCATTAAGTATATTCTTGACCAGTCTGTTTTTCCTTTTACTCACTGTATTGTCATTATGCAAGAAACATGCATGTCAATCTGAAGGACAAAATTGTGTCTGGCATTAAAAAAAAGCACATATAAACTCCACTTTTACCTCATGTTCATATTATAGAAACTGTTTTTAGCTTATGCCTCAAAATTTTCAAATCTCTTATCCTACAGAAGTCATTAAGTGTGCAATTAAAATGGTGTTTCATGGAAGAAAATAAAGAGGACAGCGTTTTACAAACAAAGTCTAAGTGAAACCTTTTAAAAAGATCCTTTTTTAATCCCACCAGGCAGTAGTTCTACAAAAACACAAACACAAAAAAATCACAGCTTTGACAGATTTGTTGAATTTCACTAGGAGAAATAAGCCCTCAACTGTCACAGACAAAAGACACAAAGAAAAATTTGAAAGTTTATCCAAAACATGGAGGTGAAATAGGGGAAGATTCATAAAATCTAATTCCAGTACAAATTGTAAGGCGAATCTCCTCGCATACTTGATGGAAAATGCTTAACTTCCCCAGGATCTAATTCTGACCAGCCTCAATGCTCTGAATCACCTGAGGGCTTTCCTTTCTGTGTTGCCTAAACCTGACACGGGCCTATGTTTATCTTGCTCATGGATGAGGGGGCAGATGCCTCCTCAGAAACTTCACAGAGCACAGAGGAGTGGCTGATAGCTCAGAGGATTGTGCTGCCTTCAGAGGGACCTCAGCAGGTTGGAGATACAGAGAAGAACTTTCTGAAATTCAACAAAGACAAATGAAGAGTCCTACACCTGGCAGAGAACAACTCCATGCACCAGGCTGAAAGTCAATCTGCTGGAAAGCAGCTCTGCAGAGAAAGACCTCAGGGTCCTGATGGACAACAAGCCAGCAGTGTGTCCTTGTGGCCAGTGGAATCCTGGGGTACATTTGGGAAAGTATTACCAGTGGGTCAAGGGAGGTGATCCTGCCCCTCTACTCAGCCCTGGTGAGGCCATACCTGCCTGGACTGCTGTGCCCAGCTCTGGTCTATACAGCACAAGAGAGACACGGAGCTCCTGGAGGGAGTTCAGTGGGGAGCTACCAAGTTGGTCAAGAGTCTGGAGAATCTCTCTTATGATGAAAGGTTGAGGGAGCTGGTTCTGTTCAGTCTCAGCAACAGGCAACTGAGAGCACACCTCATCAATGTCTGTCAGTATCTGAAGGGAGGGTGCAAAGAGAACAGACCCAGGCTCTTCTCAGTAGTGCCGAGCAATAGGACAAGAGGCAACGGGCAGGAACTGATGCACAGGAAATTCCACCTGAACAGGAGGAAGACATTCTTTACTGTGAGGGTAACTAACACAGAAGCAGGTTGCCCAGAAAGGTTGCAGTGTCTCTCTCACTAGAGATATTCAAAAACAATCTAAATGAATGATCTGAGCAATGTCCTCTGAGATGACACAGCTTAGGCAGAAAAGTTGGATCAGATGAGCCACTGGAGTCCCTTTCAACCTGACCGATTCTGTGATTCTGTGATATCTTGAATATGAGATGGGTAAGAACAATCCAGAGTTAATAGGAAATCAACATGATCCTAGGAATGCCTGTTAAAAAAAATAAAATAAAAAAATACAAAGTACTTGGTCCTACTTCATTCAAACTACTTTCTGCAAGCTGAGAGATTTGTGTGTGTGACTCTTCTGACACACTAGACATTTTTAATTTTAGAATCACAAGTAATTAGAATCATTGAAGGTCAAGGGTAACCTTGACCAGTCTAACTTGAAAAGCAATTTTGAGTTGACCTGACAAGTAGTCTCTTCCATTAATAAATAGGTCTGACTTTACCATGTCACCTGGGAGATGCTTTTCCTTTTAAAAGTCTGCATAGATAACTTTTAATAATTTCTTCCTATTTTCTTTTCCTCTCTGCCCATCCCACCTCCATCCAGCCATATGTATTTTTATATATGTGGTGTTAATCTAAATGACAGACTGTCAAGAGACTCAAATATCCATTGCCTAGTAAAGTGCATGAAAATGTAAAAGTCCTTAGGAAATCAATGAGCTTTAAAAGACTTTTGTTAACAATTGCTAAAATGTTAAAGTTATTCTGTCTTATATGATTTTATTTCAAAAGCCACTACAGATCCTCTGTGAATAATTACATCATAGTTTTTTTCATGTCATCATAAAGACAAAGCTTTTTTGAGACAGGAACAGGAAATATCACTTAGAAGAACAACAGAAGCTTTTAATCTTTGTCCTGTTGCATTTGTCTTCTTATGATTTCCAATAAATATCTAATTTTTAGAGAACTCTTACATTCAGTATCTTCTATAGAGAAGAATTTTGTGAGAATGACTGAAATTTTAAGCCATTTTTGGTTATGACACAGCTAATAAAAATAAATTAGTTTTATATGAGGCAGACAGTATGCACCACTGGCTGTATATTGGTAAGCAAGATAATTAGCCCCTTGCTCTTCCAGACTAGGAGGTTCAATCCACTGGATTGTCCTTTCCAAATGAATGTATAAGTTTTCCGCAATAAAAAGAAAGTAGAGAAGCAGAAATTAAATTACAAAAATTCAGTAAATCTTTGCAAGTATTTTACAAAATACCGTTCTTTACTTAATAACGGGCAAGCAACATATTTTATGATTTCCCATTCGTTCAACAAAGCTATGGTGTTTGTAATTGTGTATATAAAGCCATCAGTCTTGCAGAGTCGTCTTTAGCTGAGCAAGCCCCAAAGCATCCCGTCCATTCTGCTCAGATCTGATCAGCATCTTTATAGTTTATCAGCCTTGGGGTTCAATTTTGTTTTGGATGCTTTTATAAATGAGCACAATCACTGGTGAATCTGTTCTTCCAGATTGCAAAGAGAAAAATCGAGAGAAGAACTTTAGTAGATTACTGTGTCACTGAGGATAAAGTACAAGCACAAATGCACCTAAAGTAGTCTCAGAGATTATTTCATTGGGTGTACATTTTCAGTTTTATTTCAGTAAAATTAGATGATTGTCTTAGTTATTATTGTTTTTGAAGCTATATTCTGTCCCCAGGCAAGGTGCATGATCAATGCACTATCTAGCAAAATCAATTTGTTGCAAAGTACTATTTATTTAAGAAAAGGAAAGAGGGGGAGAGAAGAAGAGAGTAATGCATAGCAAATGTGAAGATGATTATAAGACTTTCTTCTAGTAAAGCTGAATTTTATCACTGAAGCGTGGAAGTTAAGAAATAATATAGCTGATTTCACAAACCCTGCACAAAAATACTTTTATATACATATTTAAACTCTAAGGTAACCAGTGAAAAGCTATCATCAAGTTAAGTGGCTCCTTCTATTTTTCCTATAAGAAATAAGTTTCCAGCAATAAATTAATGTGACCAGTGATACTTTTCTGATACACAGATCAACTGCAGAAGTGTTTCCACTTCTATGTAAACTCGACACAGGAAATAATGTGCACATTATAATATGAAAGAGGGGTTTGGTTTCTTTTCTACAGTGATAAGAATTCTGTACTTGCTTTGCTTTCTTATTCAAGAGATCATCAATATCACTGAATATCTTATGGGTTAGGGGAATGTGATTTTCTCAAACAGCAGGAAGGCTGCACTTTCATGACAGATAGGGTCAATTTTGTTTTCAGAATCTGTTGATGCTCATGTGTTATCTCTGTCACGACCACCATATTAGAAGAGTAGAGAAAATCCATTATCTGCAATCTCAGTTGAAACGTTGGCCACTCTGGACAGTTATAGGCAACACACATTTCCAGTCAGTTGGAAACTGAATGTAGGTTCAATGAGAAAAATACTTCACCAAAAATGGTTAACTGCAGCTGGTCAGAGTTGCTGTCATGTCCTCATTCATGATCATCATTAGGATATTAAAAAAGGTTGCAGAAATTATGATGTTGTAAAGAAAACAGACTCCTAAATTATATTAGGAATTCAAACTCTGACATCAGTTTCAATCCCCATCTATCAGTAACTACATCATGTGTTATACAGGAACCACTGATGCACACAGGTGTGAATATAACCATTTCATTTTAGGACTTCAGCAACAAGACAGCTGAAATCAAGGGAAAGAAAACAGCTACCTGAAAATGATGACGAATCTGTGTGGTTTTCCATCTCATAAAAAACAGCTCTCTCAGTATGGAATTTTGAGGTGGATAGTTTCTCTTCTAGCAGTTTAGTAGGAAAGGAGTTACTTGGAATGCAGCAACAATCTCCAATGGCACCACTTAAGTTATCCTTGCTCTCTACTTAATTATCCTACACTTTAGCTGGAAAAAAAGAGAAGGAGGACCCATATTGTTGTACAACAGTTTGGCCAGTTAATCTATCTGGCATTTGCTATTAATAATGCATGCTTTCAAGCAGCAGAGCTACACGATAATGATTTCTGGGTTTACATTATCAAATGATAGGTAGCATTGCTGAAGTAGATCCTCTTGAGGCCACAATGGTGAGAGATTTGAATAAGCCATTTTCAGAAGGTGAGATGGTACGTATTACTCAGAGCTACTTAATGAAGCAACTATGTGTTTGGAACAGCTGCAGGAGAGACTTGGCAAGTGAGTTAAAGCAGCCTCATAAGAATTAGAGCAATGCTGGACCCCACAGATAGGACTAGTCAAAACAGTGAACAGGAAAGACAGCAAGCCTACCCAGCTAGACAGCTATCAATGTCCATGTCACACCTATATACTTGCTTTACTTCTCCCTTCAGAATTCCCCAACACTCTCCAGAAACAGAGGCAGCCTTGGCTGAGCGAGTGCGTAGATAGCATGAAAAGGCAACTCAATAAACATGTACAGACCTCAAGTAAATGTATTTTTCTGACCTGTCTGCTCTTTTACATCATCTTGTAAAAGATGTTATGTTTAATTGTGTTTTAATATGCTCTTTTGGAAATATTTCAATTGCAAAAGGAGGGGGGAAAAAACCACTGAAGTTATGAATTAGAACTTGGTTTTCACTAGAATTCCAAATTCAACTCCTTCCTTTCCCCCACCCACATATTTGAGTTTCTGTCATTCAGATTGTAAATTACTTTGTGTATAGATGTAGTCATGGGCACAAAATATATACACAAACATTTATATACAAATCCAGACATGAATACACACCTAGAAAAGATGTGTTATTCTGCAAATAAATTGTCTGGCAAATTACTAAAAATAAAACTCCTCCTTGGATGCATAATTTCCAGGGAGTCACTTGAAGCTGTTTGCATTTTCCTCTGGAATGTGTATTAATGGTCACCGCAGAAAGGGAGGTACAAGGCCAGACATTTCATGGGTGAGACACAGCTTGGAGACACCTTATGTCCCTGAGACTGAGGCTGCAGACAAACCCACCCCATTCTGAGATCCTGTTTCAGATCAGAACATCTGTGGCAGACTCAAGGACCCGCAAAGACCAGAAAGCACAAGTTCAGGGAAGGAGCCCCATCTGCATATGGCACACTACTGCACATAGAGGGAGAGAGAATTAGTAGTTCACAATCTGTTGTGTATGATGGTATCATCCTGGCGTGACAGTTTTGGGTCAAGGACACAGAAATCAAAATGTAAATTAACACACAGTGAATGATAAGGGGAAAAAAAGCTACACAGGAATTATTAGATGAAGAGATTATGACAAAGAAGTCAGATTCCATTAGGACACTCACAGTAATGTTCTCAAAAGATGTAACACACTTTTTTTTTTTAAGAATACCCAATGGTGAAGCTTACGAGATTTCAGTATAAATATTTTCTCTCATTTCAATCTACACATCACCTTTTCAGTTATGTTCCATTGTGAGTTGTATGTTTAAGTAACTTCAAATATTGAAGCTGAAGACACAATCAAAACAGACAGTATTTTTATGAGTTTTATTTGTATTCAATGACAAGTTGCAAAATGCATGTATTTCTTATGCCTACTATCAAAGTGGACTGAAACTTCAGCATATTTCCAGATTAAAAAAAAAAAGGCTCAGTTTAACTAAGTCTCATATTTATCTCATGTATTAAAATACACTTTTTTAATTAGGGCTTCAACAGCTATAATGTATAGATTACATTAGAAACAGATTCCAATTAGAGAAAAAAAAGATCACAACCACAGATATTCATTCAAATTCTGCTGATGAAATTGTAAAGAATATGCTTAGAAGGTTACATTCTTAGCCCAAAAACCAAAAAAAAAGTCAAGGTGTAAATGTTTTCTGGGTACTACAGTAACTTGTTAATAGCTTCATTGATACTAAAGGTAATTTGGAAAATAAAAATGAAATTAAGTAGCAGATACAGAGTAAAGTAACCATAATGAGATTGTTTGACTATATTTGAACACATTAAGAGTCAAAAGGGAGTTAACAGTCAAACAGCAAAGAAAGAAAATATATCATGACCTCAGGAGAAGAACTCATGCGCAATCATGAGCAGTTAATTAAATATATTGTATTAAGTCATTTGTTAAAATATTGAAAAATTTAACTGTGGTAGAAATTAAAACATTTATTTGTATGTTTTGAAATTAACATAATAAACTGCAGCATTGCCTTTTCAGGAAATGGAGCAAGTTCATTACTTTTTCCCTAGTTCATATTTTCATGGTTGTTTATTCAAACAATAACTGGAACACACCTAGTTATATAAAAATAGCAGCTTTGAAGAGCTTGTACATCTTTTGGTCATGAATGACTCAGAGCTGAAAAGCTTAAGAAGTCTAGATTTTTCTAGGAGTTCTTGTGGAAGAACATGTGTTTTGTTAACTTTTAAGAGCAAAAGATGAGAAAACTGAGCCAATGCTGGAGAATGAAGGAAGGCTCAGTGTATATTTGGAAAGGTACCTGAAAGGTGACATCCATTTCCAAAGCTTAATAGTTGAGAATGCATATTTCTTTCTTTTAACAGGAATCTTGCAATGCCATTCTTAATTTTCTTTGCTTCATTTGGCCACAGTAACTTCCTACTTCTCAAAGAACAAATTTTCACCCTCTCTTTTTTACCTTGTTTGTAATTGTGTTCTATTCCAACTCTAAATCCAGCCACTGTATTTAGGAAAGCCATCTGCACCCTGATAGAAGCATTTACTTGTTGCTGTTGCAACAAACTAGGACTAGAATTTGTCCAGTATCTCAGGCCTGTATGTCAAAATACTTATTACTACAACAGTTTCATCTATAGATGCAGCACTCCAATTTTGAAGCGGTTACGCCTACAGTAGAGAGGATTAGTCATTATTTTAATTATATAATTAGCTATAATTTATGTCAATATGTAATTTATATAGGTAGGAAAATATTGTACCATTTTGAAGCTGTCACAAGAATAGAGGGGTGAATCAAACAAGGAGAAAGACAAGTTTTGCCTTAACAAGGATATATCGGGACTAAAAATAGGTACAGATGAAATTCTACACTTTAATTGCCACAGACTGAACTAAAGTTTCAAAAAAATGCAGAAACATTTTTGCAGTCTGTCTAAAACATCTAACATTTACAAGAGCCAGCTGTATCTTGCTAGGAATTTTTTCTCCCCTTCCAAGACACTTTACCCCTCAACATTAACAGATCTGCCCCCAAAATCTTGGCCATGTTTCCTTTTCTGCAGAAAGGAAACAAGCTGATGCACCAGCTTAGACTGAGCTAAAAGTCAAGAAATAAAACTTCTGTGGAGTATTCCATTTAAATCAGATACAGTCGCACTATCCAAATAGGAAGAAATTTGCAATAAATTAGCCATTTTCCTCCTGCATTTACAGTCAGAGAAGAATAATTGCATTTTGCAGCCATTCACACCATTGGTTTGGGCTTTTTTCCAGCCTGGAGACGTGTCTCAAAGAACTGCACTCCAACAGCAGTATACCAATCCTAACAAGGACTGGGGAGAAGAGGGGAGCAGCCAGCTCCTCATGCCTCTATCAAAGCGCTTTGTGCTTAAGCTATTACAAAACCTCATGAGGAGTTCAGAGAAAAAGTCCAACATGGTAGATGGAGAAAGGCTGTTTCAAACCCACACAGAGCTGGGACAACAGAAGACACATGTTGTGGGAATTCACCAATTGTAGACAAAGGCTGAGGAACTGCTACCTGCAGTATCTTTGATACTCAGAAAGCTATTTCTAAAACACATGGTTTTCAAAACCATATAAGGTGGCAGGAATTCTCAAAAACACTCCAAGTCTGTTCTAAATACATACTGAGTCAGAATTAATTTCCATTTGTGATCTACCCCCACTATTAATAGTAAAAAAGCACCACAAAATTTCCAACAAAATAATTTTAGTTACTTGATAAGCAGTGTTTTCTAGAAGTTAATCATGTAACACAGGAACGAGGTCACATATACAGCTCATCTGAGCCTTTATCTGGTCAAATACACATCACTAATGGCTGTTCTGTGAAAGAAATGGCAAACCTAGACTAACATTTTTCCTTTTTTCTAGAATACCTTACATATCATAGTTATCAGTGATATTACAAGCTTCCTTGAGACAGATGTTAAATCATCTTCATGCTACAAAAGAGGTCCTATCTAAGTTACAAATGTTCCAGGAACAGAAACCATCTTAGACTCCTTTTGGCCTCGTGGAAAGTTTTGATCTCTTCTAACTGGGTTAGCATCTTCTCCTCATATGGCACAGATGCATCACTGAAGTCAAAACAAGCATCTCAACAGAACATCATGCAGGAGCAGTAGTCTATAAATATGATACAAATCATAAAATTAAGACAGAGTTCCTTCCCTTATATAACCTAGGATTTTTATTCCAAATTTTAGCAGAAGATATTCTGGATGAGGTTTTTAACTGTGTCGTAGTTTGGGTGAGATTCATTTTACTGCAAACTAAAGATCTCCTAATTTAGTCAGTTACCTATGTCCTACACACTGTATCTGACAGTGCAGGGGCTGAGGACTCCCCCCATCAGCCACACCATACACCCTCTAGTCTGCTCTTAAAACTTGGTTGTCTCTGTACATATGTACAATCAACAATAAGCTGTTCACTGTCATTGAAGGGACAGCAAAGCCTGTAGCCATGTAGGTGGTCATTAAGGGAGTAAAAACTCCCCTCAAACTCCAGAGAAGAAAATGCATCCAGACACCATTTTCTAACTTAGCAGGCAATTTTAGAAATACAAAAGAACATTCACAGCATAGTTATTTGCTTTAACACTGCTCCTGTATAACTAAGGAACAATTTTGGTTCATAACAAATGATTAAAGCACCAATTATTTTGACTAAACATGTATTTGAAACCCTCAGGCTGCCATGGACTTTAAAGCTATTAATTCATTATTTAGCTGTCAGTGTGGAAAAATGTCACAAGCTTAAAGGTTTAACAAACACTTCGCAATATTAAAGCAAATGATCACATTTGAAATTTCAAACTGTTACACGATTTTATTTATTAGATAGTGTAGATTACCTTCTGTACACACATTTCTTGCAATGTATTCTAGAACAATTTTGTGTTGAACAGAATCTAATCATATTTTAAGCATAAATTTAAATAAAGAAAAAGAGAAAAGACCCCCTCAAGAGCTTCTGGGAAATCATTTACAAAATTCTTTGAGGCTCAGGTGAAACCAGTTCTGCTGTGGGATTTGAAAGATCTGTGGAAGTGTAAGCTATAAAATCACTTCATCTTGGATGCTTAGAAAGGTGGTTTGGGAAAGAAACTCCACTTTTTCAATGCCTCAGTGATATATGGCACTGACACTAATGGCTATAAAACCTTATTAGGGAGTGCTGTGAAACTCATATATTTGAGTTTCTTATGTGGAAAGATTTGAGTATTCACATTACTGTGGAAAAGAGGACGTGTCCACGTCCATCTCTGGAAAGTGGATTGATTCTGGCAATCTATTCGGGTATATACAAATATCTTTGCTCTCCAGGACTGTGACAGAGACAAGCAAATGGCACAGCCCTCACTCCTAAAGCTCTGGCAAGATTTTGTGATGATTAATACAAAACCTAACTTTTACTGAATCTCAGCCCTGTGGCCATCTAAAAAAAAAACTGACACAAACTAAGGTTTGGGTACTGTAAACTTCAACAATGAAACAAGAACAGTGAATCATCTACATCTTGGCTAATCTTAGAATTAAACTTAGCATTAAATAAAGCTAAGTGATGGCTGTAAATTAGCAGACCCAACACTTCAGATCTGAGGCTAAAGCAAAGCTAGGAAATCAAGCTATGGGACAGGCACCTGCAGGGCTCTCAAGCCTCATGTTGGGGGATTCCAAGGAGGCTCCTTGCAGGTCGGACAAGAGATTGTAAGGCTATCTCACACTGAGGCAGACCTTAATCACAGGCAACCAAAGACCTTGAGAGTGGGTTATGAGTCTTCTCCAGATCCTGGCAGGGAGAGCTCCAAATGGGATTTGTTTTTTCGTGCACTGCTTTGATTCAAAGGGGAGACTATTCAGCTCCAGTTCTGCTTGAGGACAGTAGCAGGATGTGCCTGACAATCAGTGCACTGTTAGATGATCCCACTTGCCACCAGCTTCCCCCTCTGCACTCTGCACTTGGTGCTGTGGAAGTGCAACACCAGATAGTGAGGACACTGCTGTGCTTGCCCTGTCATCAGCCACAACTCCTGGCTCAGCCACAGCATGGAGAGCCCTGTCCTGGCTCTATTAAGCACCTGCCCCAGGAGCAGTGGAGAGCCAGAACAACAGAAAGAATCAGATATCTCTGTCATGGGAAAAGGAGTACACCTTGCACTGAATTAATATGTCCATCTCTGTTTGCAGAAAAGACAACCCAGAAAAAGCAGAGAGGAAAAAAAAATACAGAAGACTTTTTTCTTGAATCAGAGGAAAGAGAGAACCATAGCCTGAATGCCAGAAGAGGTAGCCTTGAAAAGAAAAAGGAGATGGTTAAAACCTTAAGGGATTACAGGTGCTCTGTGTTTTAAAAGATGTTAAAGTAGATTCTAGAGAAAATAATGCAAGTTCATAAGTTCCTGATTGTTAGTCAGTCCTGGAAAGAATCAACAATGAGAAATGAAATCACATTGTGAGCCACATTTAGATAGAGATGGTGTTGTGCAAGACACTGACTTGAAAAAAAGAAGAATTAGATAGATAAATCCTAGGAGGCGTTGGATATGAGATTTTCCAGGTGAAACTCTGAGTAATTTAGTTACCATATCTCAAAGGAGAGACAGTAATCTGAAATACAGATGTATTTAATAGACCCAAATTTAACAAATATAAACAAGTCTCCTATGTTAATTTTCTGATCCAAACAATATCTTTTTAAGGGGCCCTTTTGCTCTCATTTTCCTTTCACCTTCTAAACAATGTGAGACCCAATTCAGTTTACCACCACTGGAATTTCCAGTATCTCAAATGTATATCTGTCATTCTAGAGTCTAAGTTAATGTCAGTGCAGATTTCTCTGAGCGACAGGGACCATTTTATGTCAATAAACCTGTGCACAAACATCACATGCACTAGGACTATCAACACTGAAAATTGCAATCACCAAAGGACAAGAGAACACTTCCTCTCCATGTGAAAGCCAAGAGGTTCCAGAGGGCTTGGTAGAAATTCTGAAACTGTTTTCACTGTTCTTCCAGAAGATACATATATCCCTTTCAAATGCCCACACTGGTAAGAACGCACTTTGAAAAGCACAGAGGGCAAATACTCCTTCACCAATAGACTGACAGTGCAGAAATGTATGGTTAAACCTCATTTAAAGTACAAAGAAAGGATCTGCCTCAGTGGCCTGCAAAATGTAGACCATGGATGCTCCTTCCCGTTTTTGTCAGCCAGGGAGAACTCTGCCTTTAGCCGAGCTGCATATAACACGGTCATTTTAAGGTGTGTCAACATCTTCCACAATACAGTTACCTAAGCCTGCTTTGTCCATCTAATCTCATCACAATCCTTGCTGCTAATAAATGCTACATTCCTCAGCCTAGAATCATCTCAGTGGCAAAAGGGACTGTGTCTTATTGCTGAAGCCCTCTAGCCATTGTCCAATCACTTTTTAACTTAAGGTTAAAAAATTAGTTTTCAGTAAAATTAGATACTGTGTGCATCTTAGGAAAGCAGAGACAAGGAAAAACCATTTTTAATGTCATCTCCAAAGCAAAGAAAATGCTGTGAGCAATATTGTGTTAAAAATTTAAGTCCTGGAAAAACAAAAGCCTTAAAAATGCAAGATGTTACTAATATCAATTGGAGAAACAATTTTAAAATATTTAACAGGTCCTCGCTTTTCCATTTAGACAAAGAAGAACATTGCGAAGATTTAGCAATTATACACAGACTCACAGTTACAGAAAATATATGGTCATGGGTGTATGGATTTGCAATTGTTTAATATGGTGAATGTAATGAATAACTGAAAGACATTATCTGTTTATATATTTAGAGATATTTGTCTGAGTGTATTTTTTGTTGTCACACAGTATAAACATATGAACAAAAGCTTGGTCCCACTGCAGTCAGTGGTAAAACACTATTGCCTTCAATGAAGCCAGCCTTAAGTATTTACATATGTACATTCATACAGTAAATATCTTTTAATCTTATGTGTTGAAGCTTTACCCATTAAGATGAAGTCTGAGAGAATATTAGGTTTCTGGGCCTCTGAAAATGTATACCAAGTAATTTGGTGCAAAGATGCTTCCAAAATCATATAGCTGTGATAGATCTTCTGGATTCGTAGTTCTGCATCAATTCTGGTGTACACACTAGTTACAGCCTGAAGGTACAATAAACAATACAAGTTAGTAAGAGAGGCCTTGAATTTTTGTTTCTAACAAGCATCTAGTTTATAACAGCAGGAATATATATGAACAAAGAGAAGAACAGGACAGTACAAGTTTAGACAAGAGAGATGGCTCTTTTACCTGAATTTAATCCTTCCCTGCAAACACAGCAAAAAACCAAAAAAACATTTTATTTGTTTAATCCTGTCCAAAAATTAAATAGAAGTCCTGACATCAGTGAACTTTGGCTTAGGTTGGCTAGTAATGTGTTTGTACCCATGTGAACAAACAAAAATAATTTTAATTTTAAAAGGTTGAGAGAATAGCACATGAAAGAAAAATGTCTATCATATTGAAAAACCTGACCCCACCAAAATAAGTAGGACACTTGGTGTATATTTTGCCCTTAGCATCTTAAGATGCTTCACAAGAATCAAAGTATCTGAAAATTGTTATAACAAGAGTTAACCCTGTAAAAAGTATCAGACAAATATTTGCAATCACTTATTTGACTAAAGCATTGCTCAAATTTTGTTTGTTTTGCAGAATTTATTAGGAATAAATGAATGACAGAGATATCTTTTGTCATCAAAACCAAGCCCTCTTGGGACAAGTAACTCTCTCCTGTACTTATATTTGTGTATTTTACAATGAAATAAGTAAGCTTCTTGTCCTTATCACTCAAAATCTTAATTGCCCTAATGACTAAAAATCTTTAAAAATCCATCATAATGCATTTATACATATATCTTCTCCTAACATGCCTATTTAAATTTTTTATCTCTTTTCCATACTTAATATCTTTGTGTTTTCATATATGCATGCAGAAATAACTCTTTTTTTCCATTTTTTGAAAATTATGAAATAATCATATTGTTTCTTTGCATAAAGAAGACAAGTCATCATCAAAATATTATTTCTCTTTTGTCTTGACATTTTCTCAAATAAAATCTAAGCTTGTATCTCAACTAGACATAGACATCAGATACTCAAATTTCCACATACAAGAAATTTAAATAAACATAGGAGAAAATTACTAATAAGCGCAGTTAATAATTCATTCATTTTGCAAAATATTTTAAAGCATATTTCATAGCAGGAATACTAAATGGCTCTTCCAGTTCTAGTTGAAAAAATTCTCAAGAAATATACATTATAGAGACTCAGTATCGACAAGGAGCAAGATGTCAGTAGATCAGTATCTTAGCATTAATATTTCATTAATATTAAGTTACTATTCCATACTAAGTCTTTTCAAGAATTCCAGATGTTCCTCTCCTTTGAACTGGCATAGAAAACTATTTCCTCTTTGTTGTTACACATGCAGAATGCTTCCCTTGCACTAAACAAAATAAAAAATTAACTCAAATTACACAAATTAGACAGCTAAGAAAGCAGTACAAAGCTACATAAAAATTTACAAAAGTGCAATCACTGCTGAAGAGAAAAACAAACAATCAAAAACAGTTTTTTAAATTGGCTCTTCCTTTGAAACTTTGACACGTCTCTCTTATAAATCCAAAATCTTGTCAGCACTTTTCCCTTCTTGTTTCTGTAGAACCAAGGATTTTTCAGATTCTTAACTTGATAGCTGAAGAGGTACAAGTACAAGGCTTTGCCCAAATGCCCACCTTAGTAGTCCCAATGCTAAAGAAGACTTGGATATTTGCTAGTAAATTATAACACAGAAGTTAGTTAACAAAAAATAAGCCCGTGAGATCAGTTGCAGGCTTAAAGACAGAACATCTGACATTCGTGTGTTGTGTTTTCACAGGATCTTGCATAGTGGGACTTCAATTGTCTCTATTAGCAGCTATTACAGTCTCAAAACTGAATAACAGTCCGTGACAACACATGGAAAACACTACCAATTTTAGGGGGGCACCTATCACTGCTTAAATATGAAGCGTTATCTGTGGTCTGTTCCCCTGAGAACTCCAACACCAGATAAAGCAACTTGCTAGAAAAAATAGTAAGGAGATACTGATGAACACCCTTTATTTTAACAGAGGCAAGCAGGACTAAAGGTAAGGTTCCAATATATGGAGAGGGGAAAAACATATATATATAAAAATTTAAGGTCTGTGAGCAGCAGAATCAAGAATGCCTTGTCTCACAGGACTGTGTTTTATGACTGGGATTTTCTAGCACCTAACAAGATGTGACTTCCAATTGCAATTCTTCTAACAGTTAGGGCATTTATAATTTTTCCCTCCTGCACAGATTCACTTTTGGTAATAAACATGCTTCCAACATCAATTCTTTCCTGAAGAGGCATTAATAAATGCTGTTTGCTCTACCCATATGCTTTGTAAGAAATATCCACAAAATTACCATCTTTGACATCTCTAGGTTTTTGTAAAATTACATGGTTGAAATCAGGTAAACACTTAAAAATTTAACCCTGGAGAACAGACGTTTGCAGTCTTATTTCCATCTGCATCCATGCTAAGCTATAGTAGGCAAAAGTTTTTCAGTTTTCTTCCATTAATAAATATCAGATCATTTACAGAGAATTATACCAATATTTAGGGATAGGTCTATAATCCTAGGACCTAGACCTCTCAGGTCAGCTGAAAACAGTGGAACGCAATCAAACTCCAGATCTAATGATGTGGCTAAGGATTGTCTCCTTCAGTGAAGATGTCTCACAAACTTATTTTTGAGGCTACCTTCTGCAGACCTCAGTGCAATCCCAAACTGAAAGAGCACAGACTAAAAAAGAAGAGCAGGTCAGCCAAAGGGATGGAGTTACTTAGGCAGCCCTTCAGGCTGCCTGTACTTAGTAAAGGGTCTCAGTGACCTTGGAATAAGCCACACTGGAAAGGTGCAAAGTTGCTTTAGAATTCCTTTAGCCATTCCTCTCATGGGCCAGATTTGCTGTTCAGCCCTACAAAGGTGCTCTAAGTGTAGCATTTGCTCGTGTTGAGCAGTCTGAAATAATACTTGGTTTATTTATCTACTTTGTATGGGAACCAATCCCAAGGCCCTCAGCACATTGCTAATTAATTCCTTTCCCATGAGAAGAAAATTATTTCTTTCGTTATTTTTAACAGCCTTCAAACAACGTGAGGGTCTTTCTGGCTGCAAGGTAATTACAGAGCTACTGCTTCTCACCTAAATCCTCTCACTATTTGCACAGAACATTTTTAGTATGCACTACATCCTTGTCATCCTTTAAATGTTTCTGTAATTAAAGCCAATGCTGCCAAAAAGATGTTCCAAGTTGAATAAAAAAATATTTATTTGCATGAGTAAACCAGCTAATTACTTGGGTGATCTCACATAAAATATTTTCCCCATAAATTGTGTTTAGGAATAGAAAAAGTAACCATCAACTCAAGCATAGAGTGAGGAAAAAAAAACAGTGTTAAAGAACAGCCATTAATTTAAACATGGTATATATCTCTATACTTGATTTTCCAGGAGAAAAAAAAAAATATCTTTATTGCAAACACACGGTCCTGCACATGCACTGACTGTTATAGAAGGATTACAACTCTGCTGCTCCGTAGAACTGAAAACTTGCTGATGTGCAGATGCCCTTTTGGAAACAAAAGAAAAATCAAATAAACAGATTCAGACTGTGCCATTAAGCCACTCACCAGCCCCAACAACAACAGTCCTGGTGCTGTTGTGCTCTGTAGCTTCCACCGTATCACTTCATCAGAGATTTGGGAAGCTCTCTACAAGGAAATTTCTACAAGCAAACAATTCTGCAGGCTGGCATTATCGGGACAGTCACACAGCTTCTTGTCCCTCCATCACATTTATTTGTCATAAATTATTTGGCTAGATTTTGCTTTAGAGTAATTCAAACCAGGATGATGAGCAAAGAGAGAAGGCAGGGGCTTCCATTAAAGAAGGCTGTTAAGGTATTATTTTTTAACAGGGATAGTGTCCTTCCCCTTCCATGGAAAGATACCTGCTTCTTTTACATGCCCTAGGTCAAGTCTAAAACATGAAAGACATGTGAAAACATTAGCCCAGGTTATGCAAGCCAGAAGTTTCACTGACTCCTTGTCATTCAATTAAGTTTTCATGCATAACTTCAAATGAGTCATTTCATCCTAACACCTGGTTTCCAGACACTTCATCTCCCAACTTGGTTTGCTTAAGGAGCTCTTCTTGTTCATCTGAATGTTTTGGGTACTAATTGGCAAAGGATTTCCCTTCCACTGTTTTTCATTCTGTGTTTTCATGGTGGTCCTTTATCTAAGTCCATTCAAAGACAGTTCTGCTTACCAGGTACTCAATGCCCTTGAGCTGTGTTACATCACTCACAACTGCAAATAGTTTGCAGTGATCTCTCTTGGCCCAACTTGAATAAGAATGCTGTAGAAAGGGCTGGTGATTCTGTTTTGGATTTGAGTGTTTGGGTTACTCAAGTTTCCATAAAACTGCATGTGGGTCACAAAGCAACCACTGAACTGGATTAATAACATTTATATGGGAAGTTCATCTTCCCTGGGACAGGAATCCTGCCTAAACTAAAGCACTGTATCTAGGCCTCAATCCCCTCAGTGGTAAATATTTATTTCAAAAATGGTTTTTCTTCTTTAGTAAATACCAATTATGGATTAGGGTGGGCAGTAAAATTCACCTTTCCAAAACTGCCCTCCAAAAATATAGAACTTTTTTCCTCCAAAGGTCTAGATCTAACTGCTGCTGAGAGTAGTACATTAAATCTCAGAGAAACTCATAAAAAAATGATATATCACAATAGTAAAGAAGACGAAAAGAGTTATGTTTTGTTTGAGGTAACTGGGGGGGAGAGGGGACAGTAAAAAGGGGGGAAATCCAAAATAAAGTACATTTAAGTGTTCTGAATGGCTGATTCTCAGTCCAGTATTAACATGCTCAGGTCAACTATAGCCAAAAGAATAAGAACTAGTTAACCATAGTTAGGCTGCAGAAAAGACATGAAGGTAAAACTTAGACAGATACTTCAAGCTTTATAAAAAATGAAATTGTCTCTAGGAAAAAATTTCTAGTAACAGCAATGCTATACTTAACCCATTCGTGCCTTTTAGCTGCTAGATGATGCAGCAAAAAATCTTAAACAGAATGCTTTTGAGAGGAAATCTATGGTAGTAATGACTCTGGAAAATATACATCAGTTATTTGGCCTCAGAATTAAACCAGCATAATTAGCATAGTCTTAACTTCCACAGTAAACTTAACTCTGCTTAAATTTCTGACATGACTGTACAATGAAATGATGAGAAAAGAAGAAATAGGACAAGAGGGGACAGTCTTGACAGTACATTTACAGAAGAGAGTAAAAGGTTTAAACCTGTGATCAAGTCAATATTATTTGTTCCAAAGAAGGTAGCACATCAAGAACATCTGGGGGTGTACCTGTGAGATCTCTGTGCAGACTCTTTTAGCCAGCATTTCATACATTATGTCTCATAAAAATCACATACAGTTTGCTAATGCTACATAACAAAAGAAAAACAAAGACAGAAACCTGGTTCCCCTTAGATTATCATCTGTATTAAATAATGGCCAAATGCTCTCCTGGCTTAATTCCATTAAGTGCAATGGAGACATGCCAGGAAAGCATTTGGGCCTAAGCATTTAATGAGCATGTAACTTGAAAGATTAGGGGCCAGTTCATCCTCAGGTATAAGCTGGTATAATTTCATTGCCTCGCATGGAACTATGCCAGCTCACAATAGCTGAGGATCTAGACTCACAAGTGAAGTTACTTTTGCCCTAACAAGTATGTGTGGCTCATATCCTCACGTATGCTCAACTTGTCAAATACTCTTGCAAAGATCAAGCCTGGCCTGCAAAGCTTCTCCACCCCCGAAAACACCAAAGTGGTAATTTCTTCAATTGTTATATATCAGTTTAACAACATGGGATTCTCTTTCTCCCCTCCTAAGCCTTTAAGTAAGGACTCTACTAAATGCATACCCCTTAAGTCATATCTAATTTGGCTCTGACTACTATGAAGTTGCATTAAGGGAAAAGTTATTTCATGTTAGATTGCCAATTATGTAAAAATCATAAGCCATTTTTACAATCTACATCTATAAATCTCAGTTTTCCTCCTTTAAGATAATATCATCCTGCCCCAAAACAATGCTGGAAAGGAAAACTAATAATGCTCAAAACTCCCATTCTCTGATGAAGAGTTATTATTCTTCATGCAATGACATTCAAAACCAATCTTCCTCTTTTTCCTATTACTAAGTACACATGCATTTAGATATGTTTATCAATTTTTGCTCATGGTTATGAATTCTAAATCATTAGGGCAAAAGCTGACTTCAGTCAAAGCCTTTAAATTAACAATTGCAAAACACAATAAGCATCCGTCGTACTTTCTTCCATCTCAGCTGTCGGATTTAATACGAGTACAGCATTTCTAATCCTACTGAATGTGCTGGAAAGCAGAGAGCTGGACTATCAGCTGATTTACATCAACTTAACTTTTAAAGTTGATTTACAACACAAAATATCTCCCTCCTTAAGAATAACTAAAATGACTGACTAAACAATGTCAGAAGTTTTGGACAACATCATTTTGGTAAAATCTTTGAGGATTTTAATGGGACTAGAGATATGACCAGTTCCTCTGCCAGATTTCTCCCTTGGGGTGGGTTCTAGAAAAACAAGTGAGGAAGTTTCAAGATAAAAACAGAAATAGAACGGCTTTCCATTCGAATTCTTTAGGTAGACTTCAAAAAATTCTCAGTAACTGAAAGGAAACACGCTGACTTAACATATAACCACACATAAAGGATTTGCCATCTAGACAGTCTGTAAAGTTCTAGGCACAGTATATTGCATTGTTTGATTGAGAATATCCCGAATAATTATTTTAATCACCTAAAATATGCTGAAGGAAACTCTGAATAAGAATTGTCATATGGTCTTCACTTAATTGAAGATTCTTCTCAAATGTATGAAGAAAGTATGCAAACAGTGTATTTATGTAATAGGAATGGCAAGCAATATAGCATTAAGACACTCTAGGGCATGTTTTATTGGTTCATTAAATCCTGCCTCAGGTATGTTCTACCACTCGAGGCAAGTATTAATGGACCAATAAAAAAGACCCTGGGGTGTTTTAATGCCATAATGCTATGTCTGTCTACATTTAAATTAATTTTTAAAATAGCATTTAAAAATAATTTTCTTTGGTATTTAATATATCCTTCCACTATTTAAAATTTTGTAGTAAAAATATCAAATGGCTAGAAAACAAAGACAAAAAAGTCTACTGTCTAATAAAAATACAAGTACTTTCTAAACAGTAAAAATGTTAATCTCTTGTACTTCAAATGCCTCCCCCATTTTATACACTCACTGTTTTGTTTTCTGATTTATTCTCATATCATAAAACCAGCACAAAAGACTGCAATGTAGACCTGTATTTTCACTTATTTGAATCCATCAGAATCAAGATGTTCTTCGAAGCATCTTGATTTCAACAATCTTAAAATTTAGGTTGAATTCCCTAGACAGCTGCTAATTGATACAAGAATTCTGTCTGTTTCTCTATAGATGGACAAGCTGATAGTCTGCAATAAAAGCTGCAAGACCATTTTCTGCCAGTAGCAGACACAGTACAGGAAAGCACACACCTCAGAGATAGATTTGGGGAGGAAGAAGAGGAAGAGTAAAAGCCAGCTCAATTTATAAATTATCCTGTTTCACAACTTCTGCAATAAAGAGCATTTCCCCTCACCTTTCAAAGCAGCAAAACAATTGAAATCTCAATAAACTTCCTTCAGGTGAACTGAGGCTTTTGTCAACATCGTGGTATCAGTCAGTAGACACAGCAATGTTGCAGAAAATAACCTGAGTGGGAATAGCCAAGCTTAGGATAACAAAATAAAAATATAAGGCATGAAGATATGCATCATTTTGGAATATGCATGCCTGTTTGATGGAAGCAAAATGACATGATATACAGGTGTCTTGTAACACTGCCTTCCCTTGGAAAATGTTTTGTATAAAGCAGTGAAATTCCAAACTCTTTTTTTTTCTTTTTTCCCCAAAGTAGTCATTATAATTTCCAGTGCTGCTAGTGAGGTTGTAGAGTGGATGATATAGACTGGTTACACAAGACTAGTGATGAAGGCCTTGTTGAGAATAAGAAATATCTGAATGGATTCAGCTGCTGCTGGTATAAAATTTCCTGGGAAATTTTCAGTCACACACTGTCTGACAAATTCTGCTGACACTGCAAGTTTGTTTTTCTTTCATTAGACAGATTACCAAGGACTGGAAGCTGTTGAAGGGATGTGTATATGCTCCACTCAGGGCATTGCCTTGTCTCCTGAGATACCCTTAGATCTACCATGATTGCTGATAGGGCAAACTGTGCCCCAAATCAGCATTCAAGAAACACTCATTGTGGGTAAGTCCAGCTATAAAAACTGCTGGTAACTGGTTCAGTGATCTCCTTCGAGTTATGCAACACCAACTGCATATTGCTTGTCCTACTAGACAAGAGTTTCACCATCATTTTGGGACCAGAATGTGACATGGTCTCACATATTGTGTGACACAATCCTAGAACTTCCATGGAAACTCCTGGCACCATGCGTGCTAGTCCAGTATGGGAAGGCATACAAAGACTTCCCTGTAAGTGCAAAGTGACTGTGTCCTACAGGAAGCCTTTATTTATTCCCCCAAATTAGGTACCAATCCAGCCATGTAGGTTATCTCAATGGATTAGAAGAGATTAGAAGAGAGAAGAGATGATGTACTAAAGGACTAACTACATATTTTTAAAGATTATTTCTCTTCTTGGGTGCAAGATGTGTTCTCACAATGTACAGAAGCATAAACAACAGAATCCAAAATATACCAGGATTCTCCTGTGTCAACCAGTGACCAATGGCTGTCTTCAGCCTGGTTGCAAGGCATATATGATGGGTTTTGTGCAAGAAACATCATTCTAAACTATCAATAAGTAGCAAGATCTGCCTGCCAAGTCCCCTCAATCTACAAAGAAATTGATTGTGTCACTATTTCCAGTGTGTGAAAATTAATAACTCCAGGACTGGATGAAACTCTAAATTTATTTGCACATAAAAATGTATAAATATTTTCCAAGTAATGATTGAGACCCTTTGTCACCAATACACAATCCATATGTAAATACCCAGGCATAGCAGATATGTAGATATTAGAAAGCTTTGTAAGGTATCAGCATTGCTTATTGTACATGAAGTGGTTTTGAAAGGAAATTCAGGAGTAGAGCTGCCATTTTTTTTCCTCTAATTCTGCTAGCTAAACCCACTAGAGATCTCACCTAGAGCTGTATTTCTAGTGCAACCACTTGAATTCACGTTAGATTTATCTCACCCTATAAAAGCACAATTCATTAAACAGACTGATAAAACTGGTCTGTTTAAACTAAGGCAATTTTATCACAGTCATTTCAATTATTTAACACTGCTTTCTTAAATCAGTACTTAAAGCTTTCCTTTGACAAGTATTCTTTTAAATAAATGAGCTGCAATTTAAACAATGAGAAAATAATGACCCAGAACAATATATACAATTAGGGAGATATTTTCCAAATATAAATGCTCAGTACATTTTTAAAGTGATGTACAATGTCTCAGGCAATGCACACTGAAGTGACTTTTACAGTTG
>VZTB01005044.1:1170645-1228877 GCA_013397245.1 Thryothorus ludovicianus
ACAACATTTTTTGACAATTTAATGTTGTCTAAATCAATCTGTCCAGTTCTCATCACAGGACAAAAACAATGGGAAAGTTACACTGTTGCCATGAAGCCAATGACATTTTTAACAGAGCTCTTCATTGAGCTGTAGTGGCATACTGGAATTTGAAGCAGGGTGACCAAGTCAGTGGTTATAAACCAACTGTGACAGAAGCAAGCAAAACTGATATGAGCTCTACAGGCATTTTTATATGCATTTGGTAAATTTTGCTTTTTCTTCCACATAGAAAATATTTCTTAAATAAAAGACCTGTCCAAGCACTGCATCATTCTGTTTTTAATATCATGCAACTACTGAAATCACTGAAAGAGCTTAAGTTTGAGTTTTTAAAGACCCATTAATCAAGGGGACCAATACAGAAACTTTGGAATGATCTAGATATACTTACCAATATTACTTTTATTCCAGCTGATATTTCCACCATGGTGAGTTTTAAAACAAATCTAGATCTCAGGACATAAGTTACATACCTAATTTGCCTAACTCTGCATCAACGACAACAAAATGCACCAAAGGATTTTTGGGTTTTTTTACCTGCAGTGATGCTAGATAAGACTCTGAAGTAAAATTTATTTGTTCCTTATTGAAGCAATTTTCTATACTGAATTCACAGTCACACATACCAACAACAAAATGCTGAATCAAATTTGAGCCACAAGAGAAATGCATTGCATAAAGTCCATCATAAATAAGTTTACAGACTTTTAAAATTAAATAAACTTTCATATAAGTACTCCTTTGGCTTGGTCATGTATTGCTAAGCATTCACCATGTTGTAACAATTCAAATTTAAGCTTTCCTTGTTCAAAGATAGAGAAATTAGCCTTCAGGTTATTTCAAAGGGGACAGCAGCCTTCATCCAGCCCTGAAGAAAGGAAATGATTTAAAGGGAAAGAGTTATAAAACCACGTATTTAAATTTTCCTACTTTGTCATGCTTATCAGCAGTACTCTTATGTTTGAGAAACACTGCAACCTCTGACAAATGACAGTGACACAGGGCCCCTCACTACAAGAAAGATATTGAGGTGCTGGAGTGTGTCCAAAAAAGGGCAGTGGTGAAAGGGTGAGAATACAAGTGTGATGAGGAGTACCTGAGGGACTTGGGGTTGTTTAGGTTGGAAAAAGGGTCCACAGGAGACCTTATCACTCCCTCCAAGTACCTGAAAGGAGGTTGTAGTGAGAAGGAGGTCAGTCCTCCAAGTGACAAGTGGCAGGATGAGAAGAAATAGCCTGAAGTTGTGCCAGGGGAGGTTTAGATTGAATATTAAGAATTTCTTTTCACTGGAAGGGTTTTCAGGCATAGCAACATCTGCTAAATAAAGTGATGAAATCACCATCCCTAGAACCATCCAAAATATGTTTGGATGTGGCACTTGAGAACATGGTTTAGCAGTGCACATGGCAGTCTCCAGGGGTAATGGATGGACTCCCTGGTCTTAGAGGTCTTTTCAAAGATGATTCTATGATTACACATGCACACTAATTCCTTGCCCCTGATCATATCCATTTACATACTACTGTACTTGGCTTGAGGTTGATCATCATGATAAAAGTTCATTTAGTCTAACATTATACCTAAATCTGAGGGGTAGTGAGCACTACTCAGCCCTCAGGAACTAGTGTAGGTAAAACTCAAACTTCATAATACATAAACATCTCTGTTAAACCTGAATCAAAATTGCGTCTCAATGCAAGAACAGAAGTCTTATTTCATAGGAGCAAATTATCAAAACAACCTCTATGGTCATGTTACAGCATGGTGAAGATTCCAAGTACAACCATCACCAAGTCATACCAACATTTTACTCCCCCAAGAGCTTGGTTGAAGACAATGAAGCTCGTGCTGTTAAATCCTGCTCTGTCTGATGGTGAGACTGACAGAATCTGATTCTCCCGGATGTTTAGATCATCACTGCCATTGCCACTGTCAGAAATGAAAATGGGCCACTCCCAGCACTGTTTGTTCTTTTAAGCTTATGAGAAAAAAGAACAGCTTGGCATGAACAAATTTCAAAATTTGCAGGCTTCTCAGCTCACACTATTCTGAACACAAGTCTGCAACTCTTTTTCAAACTACAGTTTGTAATATTGGCAAGAGATGCATAAATATTGATGAGATTAAAAAGAAAGAATATTAGTATATTTTAGCTTACACAGACCATTCCTATACCATCAGTTGCTGACATGTAGTCTTTGAAAAATAAACAGATTTATGCAATTGCTACATAGACCTCCTGTGTGGTATAAATAAATACTCTGTTAAATATAAAAACAGCAGGCATGCACAAAAATATACATGCACTAAGGATTAGTTACAGGGGAGCTAACAGAAAGACAATGCCTCCTGGGTTTACAAGGCAAATGTAATTTCTATAATGAACCTTTGTTTTTAATTTCTGATAGTTTTAGACCCAGGCAATAGGGTAGAAGTTTTTGTAAGAGAAAGTAGTACACTAGCAATTCCATGAAAGAGGGCACACTGATTCCAAACAAATGAATATTAAATAGCTGGACATCGAAAGCAAGTACACAATTGTTGCTTTAGGAAGGAGAGGGAAAAAGCCACACCATTTTCAACAGTCATCAGTAGCCAAAAAACAACACAAACCTACCATTAGTGTTTACTGATAATGACTAGATATGCTTCTGTTAGTATTCCAGAGCCAGGCCTGCCATAGTAATGCTTATTATTACTCTTTGTAGCTGTAGGCAGCCAGAGACTCACTGTGTCTATTCCTTTCTCATCATTTTAAAAAGATTAATCATTAGAAAATGATCTGCTGATATCATTAATTTTAGTCTTGAACTTCTTTGTTGTTCTTGCCCAGTAATGAACAGTAACACAAAAAATATCTTTCCTTCAAAAACAACAGGGATCTGATTTGTTGGGTCTCTGGACTTGGAGCAGTTCTTCACTGCAGCACAATATCAATGTAAGATGGCAACATAGGTGAGACATCCTTATTCTCTATATCATTGCCTCATTTTCGTACCAAGCAAAATCAGTTTTTGTTAATATAATTATAGCTGCTGCCAGAGTAGAAAACAGTGCCAGGGTTTCTCATGCACTCCATGACACAGATGGCTCTGCAGTCCAGCACTCTGCCACAAATGTATTCCTCTTCCTTGTATCACAGAGAGACAGAGGATCTTTGTGTGGCAAGGGATAATAAGTTTTTCTAGAACCACTACTCAAATGTTCAGCTGCTCACATATTTCCCCTTCAATTAAAACTCCAGAATTCACCTCTCTATGAAATTCATCAATCTACACACTTTCATTTCCTCAGCTTTAAAATAATTTGTTAGAAATAAGAAAAAAATATTCCTTGATCCAGAAACACTGACTAATAACTTTCATCTGCATCTTCTGGAAAAAAAAATAAAATCTTTTTCTTAGCAGAAATGTAAAACTAAATTAAAATCAAAAATTAAAACTAAAATATGAAAAGTTTCACTTTAAATTCTTTTTCCTTTGTCTTTCATATAGAATATTTTCCATTAACACCAAATTCACTGGAAAATCCAGTTCTCCAGACAGCAATACTGTTTCAAACCAGTTAACTCATGTCTAGCAGGAGACTATTCATTCACATAAAAGTCAGGCATATATGGCTTCCAAATCCAAGCTTTTTCTATGAGCTAGAGTGGTGTTTCTCTTCCTCAGAACAGTTGGTGAAACAGTGTTAATATACTTAAGCTTGTGCATTATAAAAATATTAACTATGTTCTTCTTCTATTCACTTTATCTTGACTCCTTAGAGTTCCAAGCATTGGAGAAATGAATTTAATAATATTTATGTCAATTAGGCACAGATCCTCTTCAATAAAACACAGAACTTTAAAAAGGTTATAAAAATAATGAAACTTTGATGCAGCAAACAAAACTTTCAAAAATAGTGTTTGTGGGAAGTGTTACCATTTTCACCTATCAATTTCAGAACGCATTTCACAATCCTTCTTCCCAATCTATGTAAATTTCCCTATAAAACCTGCAGATTAGTTCTGCTCTTTCACATTCTGGTAAGTTCTCATAGTGTGCCACCAACACGGATATAACATTCTTTTTCTTATGAGTAAAGTGAATGCTATTCAAATACAGATGATTTTTTCCTTCTCTCCTCACCTGCAACTCCACAACTCCTGGGAAAAAGTGAAGAGAAAAGAGCAACATGCTCAAGAGAAAGTATTTGTAGGAGTCGTGCCTGACATTTTTTGTCACTATCACAAATGAAAACTACTGCTTCCCATATTATGCAGACCAGATAAAATCTTGGATTATCTTTGTCACTCTTATTGCCCATTTAATCAGTAAAATATAGAAGAGTTGCCCAGAGCTATCCAAGAGCAGAATATGGACCAAATTTGCTCCGTGATCTCCATCCTGTAAAAAGCTAATTCTATACTGTATCTGTAGCTCCAAGTCTACAAGCCAATATTCTACTACAAATTCAGTTATGGCTGCCCTAATGAAAACCAAAACACGTGCTCTCTAATTATCTGTTTTTTGGGGGTAAAATTTTCCATTTCCTAAGTCTCCAGAAAATACTGAAATATTTTAAAATTTGATTAAATTCCCTTCAGACACTTATTTTGGGAAGGTAAAATAAAAAGCATTCCAAATTGGTAAGAGAAAATCTGCACAGACTTTTAACCACAGCTAAAATTATTGAAGCTATGAATGTTTAAACTAAGTGCATGAGAGTATGATTTAAATATGCTTAGGCATTTCTACCTCAATTACAATTTGCAGAGCACACAAGGAATTGTAAGTCATAAGGAAGAAAAATGTATAAAGGAAAAACAAACAAAACAACAAGAAGTCAAAACTGTTCTAGGTTTTTAGTCAAATTATTTAAGATAATTTCTGCATAGACACAAAAGATAGTAATCTATCTTGGATAGTAATCTATCTACATGGGATCTTATTCTATCACTATTAAATTTTATGCCAAAATTCCTATTCACTTGACACGGGGTAGTGTTAAGGAAGGAAAAGGAAAAGATAACAGAATTCAGTCCTAAATGCAGATTCCATTGCTGTTTCTGCAACAAATTACCTGTGCAACCTGCAAGTAAAACACTCAGAGCCTGATTCAGCTCATTGGTGTACTACATGGAACTGAGATCTCTTCATGCACTTAAAAGGGTGAGGAGAAAGAGGCTGAATGGCAGAAGAAACAGAGATCCATATTTCTCTACAAAGTACAAAAGAACTGAATTTCCCATGTTCCTCCCATCTCCATCCATTTGGAGAGCCAATGTGGCTGGGCTTCATTCCCTACTAAGTAGTTCCTGGTACACTTTGGGTCATCCAAAAGAATTAGAGATAATTCCCATGGCAGAATGGGCATGGGAACACGCAGCTTTTAACTTCCCTGACTCTGATTCCCAGCTGTAAAGGAAAGGGGTACTAAATACCTTGCAATTGTAAAGCAGTAAATAATTCACCATGTTTAGCTACAAATAAATAAAGCAATTGTCAAATTTTAAAAACCAGACATGGGAAATATAGTAGACTCCAGAAGCAACAATTCAGCTTTTTTGTGGATATCTTGCCCCTACGTTCTTGCTTATCCTGAGTAAAACATAAAGCTAGTTTATCATGTGATATAATGGTGCAATACCTGATGCACAGTTTTTCCTGGTTTTTACTTTCTTAGCATTAATTTTTTAGCAGCAGGATATTTACATATTCTCTGATAATAAAATATATTAAGGTGTTTTCAGATTTTAATCAAAATAACCCAAACCTGAGAAACCTTACATATATATTTAGAGTTTCCATGAGTGAAGTTTCTTTAAAACATCAGGCTTGTGCATGATTCTTTACAGTTTAGGGGCCAAGAAGAATTGAGATGAAAGACACGAAGTAGCAAAAAGCTAGAACATTAAACAAAGTACAAATAACACATTAAATACAGCACAAATGATACCAGAGAAAATATCAGAAAAAACAGTCATCCACTCCACTGCAGCAAAGGAGCTATCCAGCAAAATCTGGCCGAACACCTTGTTTCCAGGGTTTGGTGGGTTTTTTAATTTTTAGATCCTGTTAAAAAAATTTTAAAATATGCAAGCAATGACTTTGAAAAGCAGTAATTGCAATATTAAATGTTGTTTAAATTTCTTGGGCACTGATTTGTGTACAGGCTTTTATACCAAGTTCCCACGAAGCCATAAAACGTTTAAAATACTGTCTGTGCAAATGCAAAATTTATGAATTCACACATCTCTGGTTGATTTATGTGAAATAATAATGCACTATTTAATGCTTAAACATGGCTAGAAGCAATGCTAGGCTATCAAGATGTACAATGAAATAATAGATTTATAAGACAGATAACCTTCCTGCCTAGAGAAGCTTGTTTAAAGGTGTTGTACAGATATATTAAACTATATGTAATTTTATACTAACTTAATGCTGTAGGCCTATACTGCAAGCAATAAAAGATTACTGCCACAGTATCTTCAATAATAAAATGATCTGGCTATTCAACATAAGGTATCAAAAGAGTGAACAAAAATTCTTTATGATTTCAAACTTTTTACTCATCTCCTTTGATTTAATTTAAATATTTAACTGTTATCTTTGCCTTTCACAGCTCACTGCTATCAACTCTCATCTGATTTATCAGAATTATTTTTATTTCACCCTTCAAGGGTGCCAGATTCTCTCTTTCTCTGGGACACTAAATAACAACATATTCGAAGATGTTTACATTAAATTTAAAGAGACTTTGTGTGGGACGTGGTGTCAGATTTCTGCTGAGGTAGAAAATACCACCATCACTTTGTCATGACCAGCAGCGTCCATTAGGTGCACATTCCTGGCAGGACATAAAAAGGTAGCAGGATCTAGCCCTTAAGTGGACAAGTGGGATACAATATTTCATAGAGACTCACAATATTGACTGATATTAGCTGGACTACTTCTAAAAGAAAATGTGAAAACCAAAACCTTAGCATCATATATTTAAGAACTTGTACCATTAGTTCAAGGACAGGCATCTTCTCAAATACACACTGGAGCGGCACCCAGAGAGCCTACATGTTCACATATATTTTTCTCAGAAGAGCACACAGTTTGTTTGACTGTTTTTTAATTCAATACTAAACACACAGCTTTTAAATAAAAGGCCCTTTCAGGTGATTTTCACACCATAAGGATATTTTCACAGAAATTCTGATTAGGAGCCCACCCTTGGAAAAACCTCACATTAGAATCCAACAATGAACAATCCCTCCTATGGTTTTCTCTTTTTTGTTTTTACTTTCTTATGAAGATTTTTTAATTTTTAAAGTGAGTGGGTTTTCTTAAGTCATCAAATGGAAAAAAAAAAGATTACATGGAGTTCAAATACACTTAGTATTAGACCATTTTATTTAGTAGATAAAAAATTTAAAAAATTAATGTATTTTTCTTAGTGTATCTCTTAGCAAGATTGCCATAGACTGAATCTTGTTCTTCTTTGATAGTCTCAAGCCACAAGAAAACTCAGAGCCCACAGTGAAAGTTGCTGAAAGTTTTCAAGTGACTCTAGATTTTGATATGCAACTACTGACTTATAAACATGAAGGAAAAGCAAAGTGGTCTAAAGCCAGTGCAAGTTGTAGGCAGTTAGCACAAAAACCAGACAGAACAACGGTGCTCCAGTAAAACAGCTCAAGTTGAAGTAACTTCCTAGTCAACCAGTTAATTAGCCAAACCCAGTAAACCATCCTGGTTTTGTCTTTTGAAGCTCCCTGGACAAGTGTAGTTCTCCCCTTGCAGGTGGATGGGTCAGTGTGAGCAAGGCAACATTCATGTGGTACCCAAGCCCAGCTGAGGTGTGTGAATCTGGCAGCTCTCCAGCAGTCAGCCTCAGGGGATTTCCAGAAAGCAATGACTGGATGCATCTTTTCCAACTTCAGACATTCAGAAGGTAGATGCCTGCTCATGACCCTGGCAGTGATAATTCTACTTTTAATCTATCACTTATCTGAGATGGTCAAAATTAATTATATCCCAGATGCCCATTTCTTTATATTGACCAAGAGCAGACACTACAAGATCAGGTTCAGTACTCTGAATTCTAAAGACAAGATGAATTCCCCTCAAAGGTCTTAAGGAAGTTTAGACCGTGAACAATACTTTCTTTCACTCAATCTTAATGCAAATTAATAAAGAATATACAATCTATATGATGAGTTTGTTATACAGAATAATTGGAGGTGATGGTGTCCCCAAGGAAGAGGGGAAGCAAGCCAGAACTCATTGCAGAGATTTCCCCCCCATTAAGGGGCTGTACTGGGCATCTGGATTGAGGCACATTATTACACATTCCCATTCTCCTCAGAACTTGCAAAACTGTTACCTCTTACACAGAAGAGGAAGAAGACCCTCATTTCTCTGTCACCAGCAAGCAGGTTACAATTGATTCTAACTTATATTAAATTGGTCTTTGATGATGTTCTACATTTTCAAAGTATCCTAGAGACTTTCAACTAAACCTTTTAACACCCTAATGAGACAGGGGAATTGCTGTTCTGCCTCCTTGTAAATGAAGGAACTGAAAGACAGATATCACATGCTATGCATTTAAAATCATTTGCTAAATTTGAGTAATTCAGTATCTGGATTCTCATTTTGGGACTCCCAAAGCATAACTTTTCAGGGTAATCAGTACCCACTGCTCTGAGCTCAACAGCAGCTGAGATCATTCACCTTCTGTGAAAAATCAGACTGAAGACTTTTCAAAGAAGGCACACAAGAAGCAGAGCACACAAAATTGTGTGCCTTTCTAAATGTGTTTTGCTGAATTACTGGCTTGAAATATTAATAAAAAATTTTAGTCACTCTAACATTAATTAACAGAACAGAAAGGGAAGCAAATGCTATGCTTGAACATGTAAATCATACATCTGCATATTGCACAACTACTTATGCATGTTAGTTTCCAATTCCATTATTAGTCACTGTTTCTTATTTTAAACAGAAAAGCAAAACTCACACAACCATAAATACTCCACTTTGGTAGCTCTTTTTTTTTTCTATATTTATTCCATTCTCAGCAGTGGTTAGCATATAACAAGCACTCTGTGAGGGAAGAAGTTTGTTTTGTTCTAATGACACTTAATAGCCATTTAAAAACAGATGGAGTAGTGTGTAGACAGCTTTATATACATCTAGGCGCTGAGTCTTCTTTTTAACCAGCAAAACCACTTTTGCAAAGTTTAAAAAAAATTAATCCAAACACAAATGCTAGCCACAGGTGAAGAATATTTCCTGAATTTTCAGAACCTAAGCAAATATTGTTTCAAGCCAGTGTGGTACTGAGTATTTATGACTAAATTTGCTGCAGAGGCACAAACAAGATGGTGAAGGGAGGTGATGGTTACAGAGGCTTCATGAATCATGACATCTCATCAGCTCAAAATTTATTCTACAGCTCCTCACTTGGGAAAAAAACAACTTGAAAAGAGAGGTAAAATAACCCCCACCAGGAACACAGTTACTCTCTCCCATCCCTAAACTCTGTGCAAATCCAGCCACTTTTAACTCCATCAATAAATACTGACAACTGTGACTCTAAATCCTCCACTAACTAAACTTGCAAAAATGTCCAATAAAAATATTTCAACTACAGCTCTACAAACAAGGAGGAGAAATACAAAACTAACTATATATTATCGAATGCGTACTTAACAACAATTACCAACATTTAGAGCAAAGTCCACTCTTCCATTAACTAGAGATTTGTCACCAAGATTTGATGCAGGATATACAATGAAACTTGCCTAAGGTAACCACAGGAGGACAAAAAAAACCAAAAAACCACAGCTTAATCCAAGGTCATTTTTAACAAAGTTGCAGGAAAACTACTGTAAAAACTTCTAAAGTAGATAATAAAAATTATTCCATACAGGTGTGCTGTCTGAGGAAGAATTATATAATACCAAATAATAAACTCTGATATAATACACACAAATTGAGGGACTTCTACATACTATCATGGTCTCTAGTTTCGTAATATCCTACTTAGAAAAGACTAGTTCACCATTAAAAGTATTTAACTTATTTAAAACTCTACTTCAATTCACAACACAAAACATTGCAAAGTGTCATAAATGTAACAGAAGAGCAAAAATATTAATTACACACAGCATTAAAAGATGAGAAACATTTGTTTAGGTGCTGAAAATGCTCTGCAAAATCCAAATATAACATGCTAATATACATCTCAGAGGACAGTCTCAAGCCATGCCAAGGGAAATATAGGAAATACAGGCTGGATATCAGGAAATAGTTTTCACAGAAAGAATAATAAACTGCTGGAACAGTCTGCCTGGGGAGATGGTGGAGTCACCATCCCTGGATGTGTTTAAAAAATGTCTGGATGTGGCACTCAGTGCCATATTTTATTTGAGATGTTAGGGCATGGATTGGACTTGATGATCTTGGAGGTCTCTTCTAACCCAGTCATTCTGTGATTCTGTGATTCTGTGATTCTTCTTGGTCAGTTCTCTCAAAATCACCCACATAATCTTAACACATTTTAGAAGATTGAGTAGTTCTGTGACAAAGACATTCTAGAAAGGAATGTTTGTTAAATATACAGGTTTCCAGCTAAAGAATATAATGGCAAAATAAGACTGATCATAGAATAACCACAACTTTTATTCCAGTGTGACATAAACTGAAAATGGAGCACAGGTCAGTGAAGGGAAAGAGAGTACTTCAATGCAAGGTCATAAACAGGTTCTCATAAACAAATACCATTTGAATATTCCAGCAATCTCCCTATCGCACACACAGTATGCTGGTCTAGCCAGTAACTTTTTTCAAGAAAAATTTCTCAAGATTTCCTTAAAGTAAGGAATATCTTGTAAATGCTATATGCTGATACTTAAATAAGGATATTCTAAATATTTTAAGTTGTTCTATGAGACAATGAGTGCATATTCCAGTGCACAGTAGAACATATGTCATATCAATGCTGTGAAAAGTCACTGGAGCTACAAACCATTACAGCAAAGATTATGTGTTTATTTATACAAATCTATTTATTATGTTTCTTTCTCCTCAAAATTACATCAAAAGTCATTAATTTCTTTCAACTAAATCAATAAAAAACAAAAAATCACCCAAACAATGTAAACTTAAATTCTATGTCTACTAGTCTCATGTAAATCTAAAGTTTTTATTATCAGCTTGAACCATTTTTAGCTAAGTCCCCCAAAATTGTTTTATTCCCACACGTATAACTAAAAACAATTAGCTGAACTTTCTAAGAAAATGCTCTGTTAGGCTATGACTAAGCATGTAAAGTTTCAGAGCCCAGGAGGGAATTTCCTGCAAAATTACAAGCAATTGAACATTTCCACTACAATTAATCGTGTGCCCTAGGAAACGTGCATCTTGGACAATTAAATTTTCTCCTGCTTATGCTCAGTACAGCATTTTCAATTGGTCATAATGTTTCCTTGACTCCATTTTCTTAAAGTGGATGGTCCTCCTAAGACTCTTTCTATGTCTCCTTTTAATGCTATGTCTATCAGTGTGTTTTACAGCTTTATGACTATGTGCTTAAAGCAATGCTTCTGCTCTCGTGTTTAAGAACCTCAGAGTCATTTTATGCCCCTGAATGGGAGATATTACAGCTCCAGCTGACTTCAGTAAATATACATGGGAGATCTAGTCACTGCAAACAGAAAATTAAATTTCTCTAAAAATGTTTGATAATTTTGGCATGCTATGAACAATATCTGAAGTTGAACGACAAAACCTCAGTCCAAAGACTAATTATTCACAGAATGTGAGATCTTTTGATGCAGTGAATGCAATGGTAAAATCTCATCAGCCCACAATTCATTCTGTTTGCTTTCAGTTCAAAGCCATTGACCCTAGGAAACAGATCAGTCAAATTATGTATTTGAGTGTTGATCACCTTTTATCTTTACAAGCAATTTTAAATTAGTTGAGCCAAACTAGTAAACAGAAGCCCAAAAACAAAATTAAAAGCAAAAGGTACTTTGACATAACACACTAATGCATTCCAGTGTCATCCAATACGTAAAGCCTTGCTGTCCTGAGGGCACAATGTACAAGAGCTTCTGCAACTCATCTCAGACCAAAGTGGCATCCTGACAGGTGAATAATCTCAGCAACACAATGAGGTTCAACAAGTAAAGACCAGTTCAAAGCTGACTGATAACTTTTTTAACAGAATTACCTTGGTATTTAGGCATTAGCATTACTTATGTCATGGATTTAGGCTAGAAAGCTTGCAAAATACTCTACCATGGCACGTTTTGCTTCCCAGGTGCCAAAACCACTTTGAACAATCTCGGGCTATTAGGAAAAAGAGTAAGGAAACAATATTTTATCCCTCTGCCTACCTGCAAGTTACATCCTTCCACAACTGAGGGAAAATTGACCTGTGAATTCATTTTCCCTCCACTCATCTACTTGCAGAAAAGGAGCTGTAACAGGCAGCTGAAGGATGCCTGAGAATTACACCTGGTGATGTTCTGCCTGCCAATCTCATAAAAACCGCAGGAACTGGACAGAGGTCCCCAGTGCCGAGACCCAAGCAAGGTAAATGAGGTTCCAATATACTTTTAAAACAATGTTTGTGTGCTGAGGAAAAACACAATTGTTGCTCCTTTCCAATCAATGAAACCCAGTGTCTGAAATTACCAACAGGGAGGTTCCTATGCAGGGAGGAGGAATTACTTGTTTCTGGCAGCAACATTCCCTGGCTTAAAGCCCCTAACTCTATCAGACATTCCAGAGTGCTTTAAATTCTCTGCAATCTAGAAATCCTCTGGATGTGTGGACTAGCTGTGAAACCAAAACTGCACTGATACACCCCCCTGGATTACTCAAATTCTCATATTCACCTTTTTTTTTTCTTTTCAATTCGCTGTACTTTTTAAAAGCAGTACTATTGAAAATTATATTATTTTAGTGGTGCATAAACAGCGTAGATGTAAGCTCTTCACATGCAAAGCAATCAAGGTAACAAGTCTTCATTAAGCAACATTTTTCCTCTTTTTCCCCCCGGCTGTAAATGCAGAACACAATATTCTCACAGTGATTCTAAAGTCTTAATAAATCCCAAGGTAAAGAAATATCTTTATGATTCTGAATGAGTCCTGAGATGGTTCAGTAGTCTGAGGTTTGCATTTAGGTGCAATGCAGGAATAAAAACAAAAGCAAAAAAAGTTTTTACGTGCCATCACAGAAGTAGTTGATACAGTGAGATGGTTCCCTCTTCTGGCCAAAGCTGGAGGAAAATAAACTCTGATTTTACTTTTGTAATTGGAATCACATAATTTGTAGAATTTAAAAATTAAATATAAGTCTAATTTTAGTTTACAAAAAAATCACCCAAATATTTTTATAATATATTTTCAGAAACTAGTCCTGAGATAAGACAAATGTTCAGAAAGTGCTTTAGGAAAAGCTGTATTGGATCTGCTTTCTGGAGCTTCATGTATAGATTGCTTTACTGATAACCCAATATTGGCATAGTCCTCAGAAATGTGCATCCAACTCATTAATCACATGATGAAGATACATTGTCAAAAAGAAGGAACTATAAAAAAAAATCTCCACCAAAAAACATTTAAAGCTAAACTGAAAGCTGATTTAATATTATTTAAAAAAAAACAAAAAAATGCATTCCTTATTCAGCCCTGGCTAACCATTTATCTCCAACAATGCTGCAATCCAAATACCTGTTGGTATTTATGGCAATGGAAGCTTAAAAAGGATTTTTTTTTTAAGGACCTCAAATCAGAATATCTCATTTCTACATATTGCACCCAAGAACCCAAACTACACCCCTAACAGTATCAGGACTCAATCAAGAGCATATATTATGTTTTTACCACATGGTAAATTAAAAAAAAAATTAATTTGTACCAAAAAGACAAGCAATATCGCACTGATCTGAAGGAGTAACTCCTTGGGCAATCAGTGAAAATTATTGTCATTGATAACATAATTTCAGAGTTGAATGCATAATTGTCCAGTCTTATATGTTCAGAAGCTATTTTTTACCTCATCCATGAGGCAAAAGTACATCTGCAAAAGTCCAGCTAAAGAGCAGACAAAGAAACAAGAAAGAAATGGCTGAAAAGCAGCAACAAAAACTTCCTAGTTAGCTAGTGAAAAGAAGAGAAAATGGAAATGACGGGACTTCTATAGGGCCTAAAGTTTTATTCTGATTCTAAAGATAACAAATAGTGCAGAACTTGGGGATGATGCAGAGACATTCTTCTGCTGAAATGCACAGGGAGGTAAGGATTGGCATAGAACAGTAGGCTGCTCCATGTTAGTTTGTTAAAAGCAGACTAAGCTCAGCCATTTGCTGAATTGATCACCATCCACTTGTTTCTGGGCAGCATTTCTATCATGTTCGTACCTCTTTTTGAATTGCACCCTGGAGTGATTCCATGAAATCCAATTTTTTTTCACAGTCCCAATTACTGTAATACATTCCTGACAAAAGCCAACATAAAGTTTTGGAGCTGAAACAATGTACTTTCCAAACTGATGCTTTTCTGGAACATGATATTGCTTCTTCTAGGAGGCTTTCAACTTTTCATTCACTGTAAATCCTATCAGCTCTATCCGCTAAAAAATAAAAAACAGAGAAGTTTCACCATGCAGCACATGTCACTCAAGCAAAGGAGTTACCTGGTTAATGATGACAAACAGGGGAGGACATGAAAAAATATTCTCTTTTCTTGTACTTTGAGACTTCTACTCTTTTAGTAGGAACTCACAGCACTAAATTTCTTCATGAAAAGATCCTTTCTCCCTCCACCAAGTTCATGTGGCCACATAATTCTGAATCATTTTAATAATTCTCATTTTTTCTTAATTTGCCTTGCTTCTTTTATTATTCATACACAGAGACTATTACCTCTGGTTTGTACCCTACCTTTTTTTGTTCAGGGAAAATCATAGCAAGTTAATCATAGTTTAGTGTTAAAACAGCAACAAAACCAACACAGGTAAAAGGAAACAAAACACACAATTTTGGCTCTGCAGCATTGCACAGAGAGCCAGGAAGAAAGGACACAGACAGAGAAAAGTAAGATTTTGAACAAGGTGCAATCTTGTGTGCACACAACATGAAAAATTCATTGATGAACTTTTATGGAACTGCAAGAGTCCCATAAAAACCTGTGATTAAAAAACCCAACCTAAGCCTCATTTAGAATGAAGAACTGCTTCTACAGCAGCACACAGAGTACAGCCAAGGCATAGGATTCGATACTAACCTGTAAGCATCTATTAGCACATAGCTGCTGTGTGTTGTCTGCTATGGCTTCATGCCATACCAAGAAGTAATCTCCAGCACCATTCCCAGACTCCATTTGAGGCACAGCACAGCACAGGGCTTGTTCTCAGTGCACAACACGGATAAGGGCAGCCTATTTTGGGAGAAGGCAGGAAAGGAAAGGGTAAGAATGAATTTGGCTTTAAGGACAGAAACTACTAATTTGCCTTTGTATTTCTCCCTTTTCTGCATCACTTTTCTCAGGTATATTTTACATGCAACTCAGGAGTGTAAATTACATTTATTGGCTGACACACATGCAAAAAGACAGCAAGGATAAATGAGTTACTATACTAAGCATTAATGTTGTCACCATTCTTAATAATATACCTCAATAATAATGAGTATTTTCCAGCTAGGCAGACATCAGCCTGGTGAGGATAGGTTTGTTACTCTGTTACTCTTTGATGTTCATCTCCCATTGGCAAAGTATATGTTTTTTTCTATTTTTCCATGTTACAAGTTTTGCTCTTGAATCCGTGACAACTTTTATCTAAACGCAGTTCATCTACCTTACCTCCATCTGCCATTTTAGCTTCCCTGTCTTGTGCAGCTCTAGTTTAGGTACTTTCTTACAACTCAGATTTTTTTTCTGGATTTCCACTGCCTTAGCAGTGCTGAACCTTGGAGGAAGTTAATGCCTAGGAGGATGGCCACAAATTCAAGGTCAAAAGAAAGGGATTTCTTCCAATTTATTGGCAAATAAAAACAGTTTTATATCAGCAAATTATATAAAAGTTACTTTAATTAAGACTGATTCTGGAATATTAAAGTACTCCATAAGTGTCCCTCCATATGTACAATAACTTATACATAACTATTTTTTTTTCTCCTTGGAGAAAAATAAAGTCAGGAGGAAAAAACAAAAAGCACTTGGCTTCATCTAAAAATATTGTGCTAGAAGTTCTAGTCAATCATTAATTTTATAAAAATAAAATTAATTTTCATTGAAAAAGTTGTGAAATATTCAGAAACATTAGAAGGAAAAAATATTTGACTGGTGAAATTTATGTTCGGGTCAAAAAAGAGACCCAAATGATGCTTGTTTTTTTGTTACTTTTGCATTGAATTATAATGAATTTTAATGGTAGAATGACCTGATATTAAAAGATTTTCCTTCAACTTAATGCTCTGATACAGCAACAACATTTTCTTATAATGTCAAGCTCTTCAAAATACAACTTGATAGAAAAACTCCACACATAAAATGCTTTTACTTTTTTCTGCAGACTTCCTTGCTTGTTATTGTTGTATAAGAGAATGACAGATAAAGGTTTTATAGAGCACAGAGAAACAGAATGTTTTGAATATTAAAAGAAGCTTTTGTAAATTTATTTTGTCTCAGATGATTTGCTTACTGAATCTTAAATCCCCAACAACACCCACATTTACCAATATTAATATTGGTAGACAACATACAGTCTTTCCCCACACATAGAGCTGAACAAAGAGGAATTAAAGAAAAATTTTGCCAGCTTCAGTGATGACAAGCATTGAAGAAAGCATTTATTTGACAAAAAATTAAAGTCAAGAAAGTGATAAATAACAACACTAAGTATCAGCAAAATAAATCCCAAATTTCTAAATCTCTAAATGTATAAGGAACATTATATAAAGTATCAAGAGTTTTATACCCTTCTGTACCTTTTTTCTAGGATTTTCTTTGTGGAGGAAAAAAATATTCAGCCAGAATGTTTTAAATTTGATACTGTTATTTGCCCAAATAAACATGGAATTTTATGAATATACGTGAAATAAGAACAACAAATCCAAAAGGTTCATACATGTGCAATCTGAAATTTTCACATGCCACCCTCAAGAAGTATTTCTATTTTTTAGTTGTCTTTCAACAAAAGTAACTGTCAGTTTTCAGCACGTGACAATTTTAGCATTGTTTGAAGATCTCAACGGTAGAAGGCTCAAAATGCATGTTACATATGTCAGTTTCTCCCCATTTTCAAGAAAAAATGTTATGTATTAAAAAGAAAAACAAACAAACAAAAAAAAACCCAAAACCAGAATGCCTAAAAATCAGACCTCCATATAATATTATTAGTTTTGTCTTTGACTTTTAAATGACAGTTCTTCTTTCTGTCAAGTTTATGGATGTTAGAGTTTGGTATAATTCAATTTTTAGTTCTTGATGGCATGAACATAGATTTGATTCCATTACTTTAATTTCTTTCAAATCAGGTTTAAATTAAATATTACACATATTATCTTATCACCTTTCAGTTTGGCTTCCTAAACTTAATGCTATATAAAATATTCTTGATTAGTAGCAACCATGAAGGAACATAACAAAAAACGAAGCTCAGAGTTGGGTAAGATAATGAGATCAACTACCACACACCTTAGGGTTTTTTTCAAAAGAGATTTAATATAAGTCTACTTAACACAAACTTACAAGGTTTTTGTCTTGAATAAAGCCCAGAAAAAACAGCTCAGATGTATAAATCAAAACTTTAAAATATTTAAAGAGGCAAACCTAAGGAAAGTGAAGATTTGTGGAGAAATCTAAGAGTTGGACTCAATGATCCTTGTGAGTCCCTTCCAAATCAGAATTGTCAATGGTTCTGGGTTTCATTACAACTTGCCTAGTTTCAATTTTGCTCCTTTAGAAGGTGGCTTAATAAAAGCCATCAGCCAGTGTCAGAGTCACCTTGAGTGTCATTCGGTTTTGTGGTCAGCTGGCCTTGATGCTCCGTGGGAGGAAGGTGCAGTGCTCAAGCTGCGACAGCGCTGCGTTCCCTCACTCACAGGACTCCTCAGTGACTGACACATCTGTCTCTACAGACAGCTTCTCAGACAGGCCTGCATTTACAAGGGATGATGCCAAGCACTCTCATTTCCTATTTCTGAGGGTCTTTATGCTGAGAGGTGACTGCTGACATTTTGGCAGTTTGATGTGAGGAACATGTATATTTTTTCCTGCAATCTTACATATGGCATATGGGAACCAGAACTCACCTGTCACAAGTTGCCAACCACAATACGTAGTTTGTAAGAAAAAATAACCTCTGGGAATATCCAAATGATATTAATACAGTGTGGCTAAGAAGACAGAGGCCATAGGCAGGCCTGGCACATAAGGTCACAATTGCCATTGACTTTGGATGCTGTAACACTTCCCTACACCACGGATGTACATAGTCCCAAGTGACTTTCAATTTAAAGAAATATAATTCTCAATTAAATAAATATCACAATCTATGTTAATCACAGCCATAACAGTAAAGACAGACATATATAAAAAACTTCATTTCTTTCAGGTTTCTTATGAAATCACTAGAAGCAGAGAGAAGCAAAAATCACCTTTAAGCCATTGAACAGCTTTTTCCTGAGTATTCTCACTTTAAGACATATATGTTGTTTCAGTGCCTAAATGATAGGTTTGGTCACCCACAACAATTCTTACTACACTAATTTCTCTAAAAGTAAATTTAAATAAATGCCCCAAATAGAGACACATCTGGAAATAGAAATAATAAATTTTCTGCAAAAATAGTTGGTTAGTAAATGGTTCTTCACATTCAAGTTGAATAATACATAGCAACAGCTGAAAATAATAGAAGATGCATAAACTTCTGAACTTATATAGGATAACATTTTTAATCTGAGTACAAACTACAATGAAAGTTCTTCATAAAACTAGAGAAGTATTTCCAGAAATACAAGCACACATGAAATTGAAAGTCTCCTCCTACAAACCATCATGAAACAGTAGTGTATCAATACAATGGAAGACAATATATTGCCACATGACTTTCACATCTACCCCTACAGCAGTCTGCTTTCCAACTCCTCTCTTCCAGTCCAATCCTAGGGCATTCCTAACAGCCAATTCCCATAACTTCTCCCACAAGCAATACTTTGCTATAGTTGGTTTTCATTCACTTTATTCATCATTTGCACTGAAACAACAGTCACTGTGTTATAGTTCACACACAAACTCACCACAAAACCCAAATTTGTACACGCCTGAAAAGCTTGCAAAGCCCAGTCTCACAATATTTAACACAATTACATAAATGTAGCACCAGACTTGATCTTGCATTCCAAAAAGGGTTTCAATGAACCAAAATTTCCTCTACACTGAGCAGAAGCAGCAACATATCTCATGACACCCAAAGTCTTTCATATCCAATCAGTACAGTCAATCTCAATACAACTTAATTTGTGCCTGAAGAAGCACAGTTACTGCGTGATGTGCATCTTGCAATTCTATGTGTTGCAATCATTTTTATATCAACCTCCTTTAATCACCAGACCACCCAGGGGAATGCTATTGACTAGAGAAACAACTGATAACTTAATATTCAAAATGCACAATCTCACCAGGTATCCTAAGATTATAGCTGGTATTTTTGCTATCACTAGAAGCTGCTGTTCCTGAGAACAGAGATCAAATAGGGGAAAAAAGCCTCAAAAACAATAACAAATTTGTATATTTATAACGTTTTTATTATTGCTAACCCAGTTTGGAGTTAACAGCCAAATTGTGCAAAGCAACTTAATCCTGTGACCTCCATACATAGGTGACTTCAGATCACTTAAAGTAACAAGGCATAAAATATTCCATACTAAGTAGCTTATTTTTAACCCCTTGTTTTTGCTATTAAGATACTTAATGTCATGAATTATGAAAGAGAATACACAGTCTTGAAAATTGATATGAAACTTACAGTAGGTGAAATTTCCTTGAAGAAAAAAAGGGCAACCCACAGGTTAAGACTTCCTTAGAATGTTGTACTATAGACAGAATTGTAGAAACTAATGGCATTGCTTTCCTTAGTTTCAAAAGGTTGGCTTTCTGTAGGTTTTGAGCCTTTTTTGATTCATGTACAAATAAAACTAACAGAAAATTTATCATCCTCTGTTTTTGTCTATTTGTGTGTGTGTGTGATGATCTATGGTACTGCCTAGATGATTATACTTTACCATCTGGTTAACCTTATCAGCAAGACACTAGAAAACAAATCCTCTGCAGTACAATTTTATCTATATTTCAGTTATTCTGATCAGAAGCAGCTACCCAAAACTATGAAAAATTGTTATGGAGACTTGAAATGTGCTGCATAAACCACTTGTGATTGAATTGAACTAAGGGCTCCTGAACTACTCAAGGAAAAATATTATCCCCCCAAAACTCCACTCATGATCATGGTTTTCATGAGTGAGAATATGCTATGTTCGATACTAGACAAATAGATAATACTGGTTGGTAACAAAGTACTGAGAAAGCAGAGCACCCAGAAGCAGGTGAAAGTTCTTCATATGCAAAAATCGCACAAACACTCCTGTCTAAGTAACTTATTTGGAATTTAGAAAAGATAAGAAGCAATTAAATTTTGCGTCTGGTTCTTTAGGGCAAAATGAAGTTGTTTATCCTACAGATCAACAGTTACATTGAAAGTCTCACACAATGGTTACCCATATAAACATGAGAGAATAAACTCTTGCATTTATAGAAAAAGAGCTAAACAGAACTAAATATCTCATGGCAGTCATGCTGATGATCGTAAGTAATCTCTTAATAAGAAAGCTACTTTCTAGAGGGGAACATTTCTGTGTTCTTGAATTATGTTTCATGTTTCAATTCTTGAAAATTGATCTTTCTCAGTGTTTGAGGCAGTAGAGTCTCCCAAACTGGCCACTGAAACTTCAGAATAAATTTAGTCTGTGCTAGAAAGTGAACTGCAAGACATCAGGCATACTGATTGGTTCTCCTAATTCCTTAGGGAAAAAGATTTGCCAGAGCAAACTTTTTCACTTGTAGGCATTCTCAAAGAAAACACAATGATATGCTTTTTCTAAATGGCAGCAAGGAAAATGTTACCCAACTGTTTCTCCATTGTTGGCAAAGGAAGAAGCCTTTATGAACTAAAGGCAAACATTCTAATTGAAGTTGATAAAAGAATACATTTCCAAGAGATCAGAAACCTTTGCTGAGCTTTTCTCTTGCAGCTTTCTCTGGCGAAATCACCAGAGTCTCATTGTCTACTGGAAGGTGGCTTCCAGCTGTCATAGTCTTAAAGAAATGAGGAAGAGAAAACAAAGCATAACGAGGTACATTGCTACTACCTCACAAGAATCATTCAATATTCCTCAGGTAATATTCCAAGTAGATTGTGCAACCTTAACTTTTCAATTCAGTAGCTATTTTTGAAAACAGAATTAAAATTTATCATAGTTTGAATCCCATTTAGTGCTATGTACCATACAAGGTCATACACTAAGAGATTTGCTCTGAATGCGAATTGTTCTACTTGGACATAACATTTGAGCAGTTAGGCAGAGCTGCTTGGATTAACCATCACTAATGTGATAAACAAGAAAAAGGAGTAAATCAGAAGGAGGTTGGGAAAAAGTACCACAGGAAGGCAGCACAGAGTAAACAAAACTGCCTTATAGTCCATGCCAGGCTCTAGTATAGAGCAGGATTAGGTGTGTAAAACCTTGGATCTCAGCACTACGGCAGATATGTAGTGTATTGCATCCCACTGCTAAAGAAAGGCTGCAATGAATTACAGCACTCCACATATATTCTCTAATTTATGCCAGAAGCTGTCATAATCCCTCCCTTGACAGAACCTTCTTTATTTCAACTCTCGGGAGAGTTGCATCAAATAATCTGCCACACTGAGTCATGCATATTACAGGCACGCACATCCTTTACAGCAGGACCAACATAGTCAGTAGCCCAGACTGTTATTTTTAGAAAGAACAAACCCAGAATCTTCTGATAAACACCTCACTTGAAAGAAATTGAAAATTTTTTGTTTGCAAAACAAAACACTCTTGTGTTTATTGTCACCCAAATGAAAGGCCAGTAATACAAGTAAGATTTTCCCTCAACATAAAATCTCAAACATTACCTTAGAGGACCACCACATTCTGCTAACACAGAATTTACTGTTCTACATTCCAGAGGAATTCCATCCTAACTCCTGTTACAATCACTCTCTTCCTCATACCTACAGAATGCCAAGAGCTTTGAAATGTATTAGTATGCAAATATCTTGGGTGGCTTTACTACACATTTATATTGCAGAGCAATCAATAAATTATTATTTCAATATTTATTGGAATCTCAGAATAAGAAAGAAGACAGATTACACAAATCCATCTTAGTTGATTAATGGGTACTCCAGCAAAAGGCACACACTGATGGAGTGGGTCAGTATGCAGACTATATTACTGAATATTTCAGCTCAGTTGTAAATATAGTATCTGTTTCTCTTAGGGACTGTCACACTGAGTGCAGTATAAAAGGCAATAAATTTCAACAGATTAATTAACTCTTTGGTTACTGGGGCTGTGTGTCACCTATCCTGGCACCTAATAAAAAATCCTTTAATGCCAAGACATAAAGAAGGGCCTCTTTGAAAATGAGTTATTAACAGCATTTCGTGAATAGATGGAGAAATTGTAGCCCAGCCATTTAAGTGTCATAAAGTGCAGCAAAGGCTGCTGGAGGCCTCTGAGGGACGCCAGGCAATACCATAACAATCAAATCTGAGATGGAAGAGGGATTGAGCTGTCCACTCAGAATTTTTATATTGTCAAAGAGCAGCGAGGAAATAATGTGATCAAGAAGTGAATTAACCTTGTGTGTGAAAGAAAGGGGATGATCTGATGGAAAAGGCAGTAAAGTAAAAATCACTCCATAATGCCTACATTGCAGGCTGGTCATGAGGGGCCCCTAATGTCTGCAGGCTGTCAGGGAACAGATCCAGCCCTCTATGTACCATAAACCCATTACCTGCATTAGTCAGTAATTGGAATACATTTATTCATACTTTCAAAGTTCTCAGAGTCCTGGTGCTGGCTAACCACATGGCATTAATTTCTAAAATGTTTTCTGTTTCTATCTTTGTGATAGAACAGGTCCAGTCTTCTGGGGCAATTAATACTCAAAAAAGCATGAAAGACTTACATACCATGATACATTTATACATATGTCTATATCATACCATATAGTTTAATCTGGTTTCCTTGGTGTCAATTCCCTATGAAGCTATGCTGGCATTTCCAGCAAATAACAAGCTACAGAAATTTGCACTGTTGAAATTGAGGCAACCATACGAGAGGACTCCACCAAGGAGGAAATAATCCCTATCAAGTTTAACAAGGTTGCTTTGACCTAAATATCTTTAGTAACATGCTAGTCAAGCAAGAGGCTGTGAAAGCCATACAGTACACTTCTGTTCTGTAGGAGCATGGAAATTTTTTCTTCTTCTTACACAGACAGAAATTTTCCTTGAGCCCCTCATTATGGAAATGATGGACAGAGTCTGGAAGTAGATGATGTCTACTCAGCACAAACCTCTTGCATATACAAAACTCACAATGAAGATGTGACACCAATGAAGTCTAGTATAAGAAAAATCTTGGATGGACATAGGTAACTATAGTGACCCACAACTCTCAAAAAAGGAAATAAAGAGTGGGCTCACACTTGATGTTCTGCATGTTCTTTCTATTCTTAATGCTGCTTTTCTCATAAAAAAATTGTTCACCATTACCTCAAAGCAGAACATAGAACTGTGCAGTGAGACCTAAGACCATCCAGTTGCAGCACCACTATATAAAGCGAACACTAGAAAAGCATCCTCTGGGGAAGGTCTCCCAAATTTTTATTCTGACTATTAGAAGAATATGCAGAATTATAAAATCAGTATGCAAGTTTAACAAATATTTTAAATGTACTATGGGTTTCCAAGAATTCTTACTTTGTGAGGAAATTTTAGTTATCCTCCATTCCTGCATACTGTAGTTTGTCTAGCAATCAAAATCAGGTTGAGAAATGCAAGAATGCAAATTTTCCTTGTTGCTGCCAACAGAATTTGCCAAAAATAGTGTGTTTCCTAGTCAGCCATTACCATTAGAGGAAAGGTACAAGACTTGTGGTGTAAGCCATCTCCCTTAATAGCTCATGTTCAGTCACCATCCTGAGATGGTGGTTGTTCTCCACCGGCAAATCTCCCCAGTCCAGCCTCTAGCACTTCTGATTCTCAGCATCTAAACATGGTTTTTGCTTAACCGAGACAATTTATTAAGAACTACTGTTGTATTTAAACTTCAGAGGGCCTGGAGTAAATACTAGTGCAGGTTATCCTTTCCTTTATCAAACTGAAATGGAGAAAACAAAAATTGCAATTGACAGACATTTCTGCAAATACCATTTATTAGACAAGATTTTGTGAAACAATGTGTATTTATGCAGATGATTTATAAACATTAGAAAGCAATAAAAAATAAAAATAATAATAAACAAAATGTTTTCCACTCGTGAATGCATTATCTTTCTCAAATTCTATTCAGCAGGTCAACAATAGCAAGACTTGAAGGAGTTTAGAAAGCTTTAGATATGCTTATATAACAGATTACATTATGAATATTACCATTGAGTTATTCTTCTCTGCTCTGTCAAGATTGTCCACATGACAAACATATAGCAAAACACCTTGTTGTCTGTCAGTATTATATCCACTTATCACCAGAAGCTATACAAAAGCTGCCTCTAGGCACATCTCTCCAGGGCATGGAAAAGTATATCCCTAATCTCCCTTTCCCTTCTGTTCAAGCAGCTGAATATCTAAAGCAACTAGGCGAGCAAAAGATACTGGAGAATACATTCATAACTGAAATTAGGTTAGTGACTTCCAACTCTGAAGAACAACAAATAATGCACCCAAATCCATTGCCTGAGAAAATATGGAATCAAGATGTGCCTCGCTGAGCAGATTAAAAAGTGCTTTCACTTGAAAAAAAAACAAACAATCGTTTTTGCAAGGAAACAGATGAATGAAAAAGTCTTTCTCCAGGTCTGCAGAGCAGCAGGAAGCACCAAGCAAAGCTCAAGAACAGAAAAATTAACTAGCAGAAGGCCAGGCACAGACTGCCAAGTATTGTGTGCAGCAGGGAAAACTATGCATCCTTCTACCAGACTTTCAGTTCAGTACTAGGTGAAAACACCTCATCATTTTTAGCAACCTCACACTGATAATCCAATTGCTTGAAATGAAAAATAGTTTGCCAAAATATAATAAATTCAAGCAACATTTGCTGAGCCTAATAGTGTTGGAGCACATGGTCATAAATGTAGTAAGACCTAAGACCAACGCTTCAGACTCTTCCAAATTGGTAGGAAACAGATATTTTACTTCTCAATAAACATTTCAGAAATTGAAATCTCCATGAAAAGCTTGTTTAGTGTTCAGTTGCATTTTAATTCCTTAATTAAATTTAATTCATTACTTTATCCACAGGCTTAATATTTCGGTATTGAAATGGGCACAAACTATTAGCAGGAAAATTTACTTATACAATAATACTATTCACATTCGTGATCAGAGAAGCCCTACTGATCCTGACTAACTCTTGAATGTCATCCAGCTAAAATCAGGTTGAACTAAACTTTTTCCATGACTATGCTATGTGCACAAATATTTCTAAAGAAACCCAAATAAATCACAGAACAGAAACATACATATATAAGCAAATGAAAAGAAAAAGGTGACAAATTACCTGAGATAGCAAAATTTCAAGAACAAAGACAAATATGACTGTCTTCAACAACAAATTAAAAAAATAATACTATAAGAATCAGCCTACATTTTAAATTGCAAAGTAAAGTCAAACTGTCCTTAATGCTGGAGCATTCTGGGACAATGATCACTGGTCTGTGAAAGGAATTAATGAGCTCTAACAGTACAAGTACTACTGCCCACTGAGTTATAAATGCTTCACTCACTTCTTCAGTTTTCTCACCTATAAACAGGAGCTGTAATAAAAACAGCAGGGTGTTGAAAGACTACCTGTGAGACCTTACATCTTACATCAGAAATTATCAGACACTGTACTAGATTAAAGTATCACAGATAAATGGTTAGACTAAAAGGCCACATTTCTATGTAGATGACTTTCCACATCAGGAAACGAGTAAACAAAATGATTCTCATTCTTTTGTAATAGAAAATGTTAAAAAAGGATGGTGTGAGTAACAAAACATCAGTGCTCACCACTTAAGGTCATGCCTACCACTGCACTCACTTTGAACTGAGCTGAGTAGATGTTCAGTTTTGTAGTTTTGTAGGCAACTTAAACACCTGTGTGGGCACTCCAGCATGTAAAACACTGAACACTAAGAGACTAAAGAATACTATAGAAAAGTACACCAAGAAACTTTGCTTCAATCTAAAAAAATGTAGATATTTTTGCTTTGGGGTAGTCATTGAAAGAAGTCCAGACACCTCAGCCAAAAACAATGATCCTGGTTAGGGAGCCCTGGATAATTGTTCTGGTGAGTGAACTATCAAAGAGTTCCTGATAGGGAGTTCCCAAACTATCAGCCTGCAAACTAGCACAGTTCTAGACATTTCTCATAAGAAATGGCCTTTAAGATAGCTGAAGTGTAATATCTTACAAGCAAAGGACCATGAAATGAATTTTTGTATACAACCAGGTGCACTTCCAATACAACTGTAGCATAACATGTTTTCAGAATGGCTGATTTAGATTATTGCTCACACAAACAAAATAATTCAAACCAATTTTAGCAGTCAAAGTATTTACCACAGCCATTACCATTAAAAGGACACTGCTTTATATTAATCAATCTGTGAAATTTATTTTTCTCTTTCTTCAAAAGTCTGGATTAATCTTCAGAATTAAATACAGTGGGTACACAGGAACTAAAGGCCACTAGTTTCTACGTAAACAAAAATTATTTAACACTACCTTTACTCCTTTAAAGTGAACGCTGCTGATTCTTGTTTGTAGAAGGATTTTCTGCCACCAGCTTTTGTGCCCCAAGTAATTTTCATCTTTCTCACACACCATCAATAATGCTACTGCTCCAGGTATCACTAAACAATATAATTAATGGAGCCCAAGAACACTGCAACCTAGCCATGTTGTAATGTGATTTGGGTCTATAAAGAACATGCTGAATTCAGCTTTGGCTGAATTGGCCAGATTACTCCAAATAATAATTCTGTATAGGTTTAGGAAAAAGAAAAAACAATGCAGGAATACACTACCTTCAACATATCCAAGCAATCAGATTATAACTTTATTATAACTGAGAATAATATGCATGTTATAATGATGCTTCACTTATTTGTAAATATCAGTTTAAACTGCTTAGCAAAGGGAAAAAAGCTTTCAAGATAGACCATAGGGGGAAAAAAAGACTTTAGATTATTGGCCTAAGTTCAGAAGCAGAGTTAGCAATTTATGGACTTGATTATACCTTCAAAATGAACAATAACCCAGTAACTACTGCAGTAGAAAGGTACTAAATTTTTATGATATGGGGTAATCAGGTTGGCTACCAAAGACATAGTAGACATGCTTCAGAGAAGAAACAATTCACATTAAAATAGTCGAGTAACAAATTCCCTTCTTGAAAAGGATATTTTTCTTTATATGATGTCTTTAGCAGACTGTAGGCTGTTTCTTTAAATGAATGCTTATGACACAATTTTCAGGCACACTTGGTTACAGAAACAGGCACCACAGTGTACATCGTGTTTAGAAATAAATAGAGCTGTCATACTTGGATTCATATTGACATTTACATCAGACTCTTAATCTGTGTAGATTTGACAGATGGGAAAAAGTCAGCCACTCCACATATAAATGACACTTACATACTCATAATCAACATATTTTTGGTTGTTTACTCAGTAAAGCAAAACTAGTTTATATTTACATCTCTACTATGGCAGTAAATAGTCTGACATTTCAGCATATTTGGAGATGGTATCCCATTTTATTGCAATTACTATTTCCAGGAATAAAAGGAGGTGAGAAAATAGTGGTGCTTTAAAAAAAAAGTATTCTTTTTTGTAGAAGATTTAAAAAAAATTATATTCTTGCTTCATGGTGTAATGGGTACTCACAGACTGTGGAATTAGCAATTTCATGCAAAATCGGTAAACTTCTCCCTTCTATTTAGTGCATGAATTGTTAATAAAAATGAAATAAAAATGAAGTACGTATGATAACTCAATAAATACTCAAAGAAATGTAGTGCTTTATAATTACTTAATGCCAACTGAGTAACTCAGTTGCTATAAAAAAATTATAAAATATAACTCACAGAAAATTCAAAATGTAATAAAAAGTTATATCCAAAATATTTTGGACTCTACTATTTTTTTTCCAATTTCTTGCTATTATCTAGAACTTAAAATACTTTTTACATGGTCCTCTCCTGAATGTTTGTGTAATGAGTGGAGCACAGATTTGGGCATGATCCCTGTGTAGTTAGATGCTGGATGCATCCACGAGGATTTTCTATGAAGGCCATGAAGTCACATAAAACACAGGACAAGTCTTAGAGCATTGCATTTAACTTTCTAGATATCTATTTATCTTTGTCAGCTGCATTTATCATGTCACCAAATATTATTCTGTTGAAACATTTTAGATAAACCTTGGATAGATCATATCTTACCCTATTTTGAAATGTCAATGTTTAAAAAGCATAAAGAAAATTTACCAGTATATTTAATCCTAATAAAAAAAAAACAATATAACACCAATAATGTAGATGAATCTCAAGCTTCGAAAAGACTGTGGAATTCCAGTTATCCTTGCATTCTCTCCACGCAGAGCAGGAGACACCCAAAAAAAGTGACCATGCAGAGGGTGCACTACATCAAATGGAATGTGCATTATATGAATTAATATATATTTCTAACTTTTCCTAATTTATTCCATATAATGTACTCCCCTTGTTAGAGAGGCTTATTTGCTGTAAGTTTATGTAAATTTGAGCACAAGCCAAGCTCTGTTTTGTTGAAAGAATCTAGATGCTATTGTAGTAATATAAAAGATTCAAGCATAATTAAGAGACATTACTACTAATAGGCAACCAACATACTTATTATGGAACATTTTTTTTAAAGTTACTCTACAAGTAAAATATGATGAAAATAAAATATTTAGAGGTCTTCTAGGACATCTGTAACAAGAAACATTACCGATAACACTAAATGATTCAAACCAACCCAAAATGGAACTTTTTAGCAACAAATATGCCAGAGAGTGAGGTTGGCACTTGCAGAAGTGTCTGACTTTGACAGCTTTGATCACTTGAATTTTGCAGAAATTGAACATTTCTTACCAAAAGGACCAGAGGAAGCTGTACCTGGCACATGTCAGTTCAAAAGAGAATATATCCAATGACAAGAAGACATCTTTGTCGTCAGCTCTGTAACTCCTCTGGTAATTTCTCTGTAGTCTTTTTACACATGGAAGATATAATTTTATGTTGATTTGGGGCAGGGAGAAATAGGCTCAATTGCAAACAGTTTCACTGGGTCCATTCTCAGCTAACTACAGGATGGAGATTAGGATACCTTAACATTACATTAAAATAGTTCAGCACACAGAGGACAAGTTCCCAACCCTTGTAAAACACCAGAAAGAGTTAACACAAGAGGGAGATCTGCATTCCTTTCTTACCTTAGACACTGGAGTCCATTTAAATGTGAGCATATTATTGCATCTTTTAGCATAGCAGTTCTGATGCCAATAAAGCAGTGACAAAACTACATCAGAGGAATGCTGCTTTAGCTTTGAAAGATACTACTAAGACACTATAAAATATCATTAAAACACCCATGAGTACAAAACAAGTGATGTGAAAATTCATTTCAACACCTTCCCATGCATAACATGTTAGTTTCTTCAGATTACATTATGCTACAGAGGTTTTTCACAATCTTGCCTTCAGTAAATTTGAGAATATGTATAAAATCCATTATTTATTTTACCACATCTTTAGTAATAAATACAGTATATTGCTTTTAACTTCAATTGTGGCTAATTCCCGGCTGATTTTATTTCCTAGCACATCAGCAAAGTACACAGACTTCTTTGACACCAATTATTAACTTATAAACTAATTCAGAAGAAGAAACCAATGTAGTATAAAAATTACTTCAATCCCCTTTTAAGACTAATTGAGATGTAATGAAGAATGAACTTCAGAAACTTGGGAGTTTTGTTTCAAATTAATTTCAATTCAGTATAAAATATTTTTATGCTTATCTAAAAATGTCATTCTCGATCCAAGCCTGTCCAAACTTATTCTCTCCCTAAAGTTACCAATCAGAAGTATAAAATAGATCCTTATATTCTCCTTTTGAAATATCAATCTTTCCTTTCCAGTATTCTGTTTGCTTTGTTTTCCAGGAACATACCCTGCTTGCCAAACTACCAACTTACGAGTTTATACTGGAAATACTGTCTAACACATATGTACAATGATGGAGGAAGTGGCTAACCCCTGTGCATCATATTTAAGGAGTAATGTCAGTACGATGATCCCACTTACTGGAAAAGAGGGAATATAACCCTCATTTTCAAAAAAATTGAGAGGTACAGGCCAGTCAGTCTCATCCCTGTGCCCAACATCATGGAGCAAATGCTAAGCCACATGGAAAATAAGGAGGGGATTCATGACAGCCAACATGGCTTCAATGCAGGCAAATCATGCCTGACAAATCCTTCTATAATGGGGTTACAATGGTGGTGAATGAGGGAAAAGTGATTGAAGCATCTGCCTGGGTTTGTGCAAAGCATTTGATGTTGTGCCACACTATGCCATTGTCTCTAAAATGGAGAGAGATCAATTTGATGGATGGACTGCTTAATGGACAAGCAGTTGCAATCTATGGCTCAACGTTCAAGTGGAGAGCAGTGACAAGGGGCATTCCTCAAGGTCAGTGTTGGAACTGTCACTAATATTCTTGTTGGTGACATGGGCAGTGGGGTTGAGCATACCCCCAGCAAGTTGGCCAGAAAGCCAGTCATAACCTGAGATGTGTGAAAAGTGTGATGAGCAGGCCAAGGGAGGTGATTCTGCCTTTCTACTCCAGTCTTGCACAACTCCTCCAGGAGGGCTGTGTCCAGGCTACAGGGTCCACAACATAAGCAAGACCTTTTGGAGAAAGTCCAGAGAGGATCATGAAGGCCATCATGGGCTGGAGCACCTCTCCTATGAAGACAGGCTGAGACATTCGGTGTTGTTCAACCTAGAGAAGAGAAGTCTCTGGAAAGACCTTAGGGCAGCCTTCCAGGACCTAAAGGGGGCCTGCAGGAGAGCTGGAAAGAGACTTTTTACAAGGGCAAGTAGTGACAAAACAAAGGAGGATTGGCTTTAAACTGAAGGAGGGTAGGTTTACATCAGATATTAGGAAGAAATTCCTCAGTGTGATTGTGAGTCATTGGCTGGAGAAGTTGTGGATGTCCCAATCCTGGAAGCATTCAAGACCAAACTGGATAAGGTATTGAGCAACATGGTCAAGTGTGTCCCTGACGTGGAAGGGTGTCCTCAACATGGCAGGGTGATAGGAACTAGGTGATTGTTAAGGTGTCTTCCAACTCAAACCATTCTGTAGTAACTTCACTTAACACTTCTATGACCTTCACAGTACTGCTCAGTCCTAGATTCATCCAGACTGATAATCCATTAAAGCTCCCTAAGTGAACATTATAGAGGCCAAAATCTTAATTGGTTTCTAAGCAATAGACGAAGAGTAGGAGGAAATGTCTACTAGAGATCATTAAACAACCTGCATACAACCTCCACAAAAGTCACTAGCACAAGTCAGGGGCCTATGCTAAGAGATGGACTACTTTTCATACCCCCAGCTCCCTAGATTCCATCACAGAGAGTGACTAAACAGACCTTTGATCTAACCTAATATTTGTTCTTAGGTTACTTCTCACACCCAGATATTCCTCAACACTTATCCGAACATACATAGCATATCTCCATGACATACAAACAGCTTCATCCTTACTCAACAAACCTTCCAAATCTTACACTTCAAGAAAAAAACAATCACACCTTCATTTCTCAGAAGCAGGGCCTGAATTCGAACTTTGCACAGCCACAACATACTCTATCATTTACAGTCTAGAAGGCCCTAAATCGTTTCAAAAATAATGCAATAGGACGGTGAGAATATTTTTATAGAAAACATTCTATGAATCAACCTGCCTCACTAGTACTTATTCTGCCATTGTTCCCAGGGTAACAAAAGACCTGCAGGCACAAGCGAGATCACTTTTACCCCCATGCTCTGGAGTGTCATCAGTGTAATGCTGTCAATACCAAGTCATATGTACAACTGTGTATGAATAAAAAGAAGTTATTCCGAAGAAGGCTGCTTGTGACCTAAACTGACTGGTTAAAGTTACTTTAATCATCTCCAATCACAAAGTACAAAACTATTTTAATGCATCCTAAGCATTAAGGCACAATTTTTCTGATATCAACAATTTATGACTGCAAAATTCTGTATATTGTTATTCCAAAAAATATTGTAGACTATACATCTGGACATCCACTCTACTCTCTCAGAGTAAATTACTTACTGTTTGCATTTCTAAGTACTAGCATTTATAAGCACCAGTGACGAGCCAGAAATAATGAAGTTGTATCTAGACTGTTATCAACACTTGATAAATTATCTGTCTGGCCCTACGTTCCATGTTTTAAGTACAATTTAAAAATTTAAAAATCAGTATTACAGTACTTTGTAATGTCAGAAGGCAGAACCTTAATTTAACTTTATAATTCTAGACACAACAGCTTTCCCTTGAATATGAAGTGATGTATCACACATTTCAAACTCTGTATTCCACAATCATAGAGCTTTTTGTTACTGTTAAAGCCACAATTTAGGTTCTGAGGCAGTAAAATGCAGTTGTACAAGGAATACATTAGAAACAGTTTTTAAAATTAGGCTAAGAAAAATCATTGCAGCTGGAATTTAAGTGGAGAAAATGACAGGAAAGTATTCAAAAAACATTTATTACAGAAACCTAAACAACTTATGCATTTGAATAACATATATGTTAAAATATATGGATTTTTAATTGTATTGACGTTGTGATATTTAACTAGTCATCCTCAGTTTTGATGCACACTTATTTTAAAAATATTCCTAACAAAAAGCCCATTGAGTCTTTCTTCTGTTCATGTCCTATTTTTGTTCACATTCCACTGCATCTCAGAGTAATAGCAACCAAAACCTATACAAAGCTGGCAGAGAAATTTTACTGTATTAAATTATCAGAAATATCATTATATCTGTCAACAGAAGGGAACTATTGTTTTCCCCTTTTCCCCCACACTACAGAGGTAGACAGCTGCTCTTTTTTCTGTCAGTCAAGCTTCCAGATTCACCTAACTCCCATTAACTCAGTAGATGACCAGTTACAACGTCCAAAACACATTTTCATCTAACCAAAATACTTACTTTTGTGTAATACCTAATTGTCTCAAATGCAAACTCTAAAACACAATTCACAGAAAAATTGATCACTTTGCATGCAATTCCTCACTGTTTTTTATAAAGATGATAAACCAATAAATGACATCAGCTTAGCTGCATCAAGTCTCACAAACTGATTCCTCAATGGCTTATGCCCTGATTTAGTCAACGGGGAAGATTCTAAAAATAATTATCCAAATAACACACATTGCTGAGAGATGAGTTCAAGCATCTGAAAGTGGTATTAATTTGACTTTCATGCTGAAATATAGCAAAACCTTCACTGCTCTGCTTCATTGGCTTCATTTTATTTATAACCCCTGTGAAAATGTTCATGGATATGTGATTGTGTCACTCATGGTATACCTACACAGATTTCATGGGGAAACATACCCATATTGGGTAATTTTGCCACACACAGGAAACATTTTTTACTTCTTTAAACTCTTAATAGCAACACACATTATGTCACAAAGATTTTACTGTCCAAAGCTCATCGACAAAAAGCAAGATGTGCGCCTATTATAAATATTCCATATTTGTCTTCCCCTCACAAATAAGAGGTGTCTAACACCTTTGTTCTGATTAATTCCCAACATGGTGTATGGGAAGTGGGTACAGGGGTACCATTTCACTGCAGAAAATTTAGAACTGCTCATATTGAACAGGTGTGAAAGCAATCTAGCCTAGACAACAAAGGCAACAAAGCCTATTATGGGGCTGGCATTTCTAAATTAGACTGTTGTGAACAAAAGCTCTTGTTAATAAAACTACAGCCAACTGCATTATTGTGTGCCTTCCAGAAGAAAAAAAATTGGGATTAAGTTTGTGCACAGACTAAGCTTTCCTACTGGTATCTTGAGTGGGTCAAGAAGAAGTACAGACAGGGAGTATGAGAACTTTGAGATCTTTAATATTTCCACTGCCTCTGCTTGTGATGTACAACATCTATTTCCTGGATAAACAGAGAAGTTAGGTCCCCAGAGCCTGAATCCAGTACCTTTCATAAGCCCTAACTTCATTTTTACAAACGATAAAAGAAAATGTAATTTGCTTTCCAGCTTTACCAGTAATCTATACGTGTTCATATTGCAGACTGCAAAAGCATCTGTGAGATCAATAATAAACATCCTACACATTGTTTACTCTTCTGCTTTATTTAAAGAGAACATTCTCCGGCATACATGCCACTTTCTAGTTGGAATGATGGAATACGGAAAATAGAAATAGAAAAATATATTGCAAACAGCAAAATTTATGCTCTTTAACAGGCAGGAGACCACCGAAAATCAGGCAGCCTAATTTCCACATTTCTGAATTAAAAAAGACAATACAATAGGATATCAACAAGTCTCAGATATTAGGGAATACCAGATCCTATCTGCCAGTGTGTTTCTCCTCAACACTCTTCCTAATCAAGACCTTCACATACGCAGGTTCGTTCCACCCATTTACAGGTTGTTGAGTCAGTCCAATTTAGTGGTGCAGTTTGATTTTTCCTGCTATCTGCCTGCTTCCAATGAGTCGGTAAGGCACACTCAGAGAAGCACAGAACAGGTAAGGTTAGACAGGACCACTGGAGGCCATCCAATCCAACCACTCTGTTCAAGCAGGCTCCTCTCGAGCACATTACTCAGGATTGTGTCCATGAATGGCTTTTGAATATCTCCAGAGAAGGAGAATCCTGAATGTCTCCAGTGAGGGAAAATCCACAGCCTCTCTGGGACAACCTTTTCCAGTGCTCAGTCATGCACCCAGAAAACAACTTCTTCCTTATGTTCAGGTGAAACTTCCTGCGTAATTGCTCCACTTACGTCTGTTAACAGTAAGTTTATTACAGCAGACATATCTAGAGAATTTATTTACAGGAAACTAGAAAATCTCAGCTGATAACATGCAAGCTTGAATATATTTATTTGAGTTATTGGAGGAGTTACTTCTGCCACAGAGATGGTGAAAAGCACCATCCATACTGTCACAAAAAAGCACAATTGTTTTCTGAATGTAAAATCCCTCAATCAGGTAAAGGAAACTCGAATCAAGAAGCACTGGAACTTCACAGGGTGGCTCAAGTATTTTCCTCAGTAATAACCCCATTTTTCAGAAATAGCCAGTTGCTAAAAATTTCTATGGGGTTCAAATTTTTGTTTATTTATTTGTTTCTAACTAACTATGTAGTGCACATTTTGGTTTTGGTGTTTGTCACTTAATAAACACCCTTAAAAATATGATGTTAAATGTTGAAGCACTTGTTGCTACTAAATATAATACACACTGATTTACTGCACTAACATTGGATAAGGCAAGAAAAAAAACTTTCAAAACACTGTAAGTATAAAAGTTTGAATTTCCTAAATATACATCTATTGTCTTGTAGTGATCATGTATAATGTTAAACACCTCCACACATAATTACAGAAAACACAGCACTGCCTTTTTTTAGACTGATATGAATAATAACTGGATTTTATGCATTTTCAAGCTACATCAAATTTGCACATTTTGCCCAAAACGCCTTTAGCTACATTTCTTCTAAGATCTTTACCTGATTCCTTCGGCCATTATGCTCTATGCATTCTGCTGTTATTGCTCTCCTTTACCTTTTCGCTTGCCATTATTAAATACTTTTATTACTTCCTTCCTGCAGCCTCACGCGGAATGATCACAAGAATACTTCTCTCTAAACGCATTTTCGTCTTTTTGGTCCTTTTTTATTTTTTTATTTTTATTTTTTTTTATGAAAGCAGCGGGTTTGGGTGGGTGTTTCATTGCTCACACCAGAACAACAGAGCATCAACCAAACCTCGGGAAAAAAACTCCAAACAGTGTTGATGTCACCGTGGTGTGAAATACGATCGCCTGCTCCGGGAGGCTTTTCCAGAGCATAAAGGCAGCCCCAGTCGCCGCGGACCAGCAGCAGCGCCTGACCGAAGGACACCTGAGAGAGGCGCGGTGACACCCCCACACGTGTCCCTGTCACTGTCCCCGGCAGCTGCAGGGAGCCCGGGCAGGCAAGGAGCGGGGCAGGGCACAGCGGAGGGGCTGTCCTGCCGGCAGGAGCGATGGTGCCCCGGGGTGCATGGGGCAGGGTGTCCGCAGCAGGGGACAGGGGGTGATATTGTCCCCGCCGGCTCGGCCCTGGGCAGGCACATCTGCAGCGCTCCGTCCGCTCTGCGCTGCCCGGCGCAAGAGGGACACGGAGCTCCCGGGAAGGAACCAGGGAGGGACAGAAAGATGATCTGGGGTCTGAAGCGCCTCTCGTATGAGAGACTGAGGGAACTGGGGATGTTTAGTCTGGAGAAGATTGAGAGGGGATGTCATCAATACGGATAAATATCTCAAAGGCAGGCGCCAAGAGCACGGTGCCAGACTCTTTTCAGTGGTGCCCAGAGAGAGGGCGAGGAGCAGAGGCCATAAACTGAAACGTGAGAAGTTCCATCTCAACACGAGGAAGAACTTCTCACACATTGAAGGTGGCAGAGCACTGGACAGGCTGCCAAGGAGGTCGTGGGGTCTTCTCTCTGGAGACATTCCAAACCCTCCTGGATGTGTTCCTGTGCCACCCTGCTCTAGGTTACCCTAGGATGGACTGGATCTCCAAAGGTCCCTTCCAACCTTAACGATTCTGTGATCTCCCCGCTCTCCCCCAGAGACACGCGGGGAAGCCCCGCGGCAGCCGGGAGCGAGATGCGGGAGCAGGATGCGGGAGCGGGATGCGGGATCCGGGATGCGGGATCCGGGATGCGGGATCCGGGAGCTCTGAGTGGGCGCGGACCCCGCCCTCCACCCGCGGTGGGCGGTGCCTGGCACCGAGGCCCCGCCCACNAGCGGGCGGCGATCGCGGCCATCCCGGCGGGCGGGCGGGACGCTCTGGCGGGGGGCGGCCGGCCGCAGCCGCCGTGCCCCTCCTCGCCCGCCGGACAGGTACGGGGGCGGGGCCGCTCCCCGCTCCTTCCCTCCCTCAGGGACGGGGGGCGAGCGGGAAGGAGGCGGGGTGGCTTCCTGCGAAGCGTCGCCCGGCGTCGGGAGGCCATGGGCGCGACGGTGAGGGGCGCCGGGGGCGGGATGTGGAGCGGGAGGAGGCCGGCACTGAGTGTCCGGAGGGTTCCGGCCGGCCCCAGGAGGCGGCGTCCCGCGGGGCCCGTGGGCAGCGAGGCGTTCCCTTTCCCGGGGGAAGGGCGGGGAATGGCGGCCTGTGGCGGCTGGAGAGGCTGTGCCAGGCGCTCGGGAAGGGACACACCTGGCGCAGGTGAGTGGGCAGGGAGGGAGCCTCAGGGATCCTGCTGGAGCCTGTGCCCTTCCCTCTTTTGCCTCCGGAGCCGGACGCAGGCAGCGTCAAGGAAAGTATCTGCTCAGGTTTCCCACAGGTGGACTTTGGCGTCCCAGTCCCTGGCACATCCCTGTTGTGCTGCCAGCTGCTGTCCTGCCACCAGGCATTTCTGGTGTAGTCCCCGGAGGATCATGGCCAAGGCCAACAGGGAGCTTGCCATGTGTGTGTCAGGCGAACAGTTTTTCTGAGTGGACGAAGACGCTGGTTTCTGCCAAAATGATAGGTCTAACAGACCTATAACACAGTGTTAAAAAACCTTTGCCAACCGAGCTCCTTCATGATGTTTTTTCCATGCTTAGTACAAGGAGGCCAAAGAAACTTTGCTTTTCTTCTCACTTGTTCATTTGTTTCTTCTTCATGTAATAATCATTAGTTTGTGTGCTACAGTTAAAGTATTGATCTGCAAGGGATTTTTTTTTAAAGAGGAAGAAACAGGAAGTCCTTGAACTAAAGAATCTGTTTATACTTTTACACACAGGAAGAGAAAGAGTAGAGGGAAATTGGTATTTTACACAAATCAGGACAGCTCTTAACTCTTAATAAAACAGATTTTTGCTGAATGTTTGTTCAAGATGTGTATTAGTTGCTTGAGAGATTTGATGAGAGGAGTAGGAGTAACAGTTTTCATACTTAGAAAAAGAGCAGTTTGAGAAGTCACAGTGAATTTCAGAAGAGTTCTGTCACTGTTGCTAATGACATTACTTGGTGGAGACTGTTTCAAATGCATACATACACTTACAGTTCCTTCAGCTGTTACATAATTTTCCTTGAAGGATGTAGAGAAAAGCAGTTACCATATGTCATGGTTTTATGGATGGTTGTGAGTGTGTCTGGGGTGATCAGTGTTTCTTACCACTTTCATCACCACTCAATAATCTGCAAAAAATTAAGAGGACAGACTGTAAAATCTGATGGTGTTCCTGATGGAGGAAATATTTTTAATAGGAATAGTTGAAAATTGAAGATTATGTTAATGGTGTGGTTTAATGCTGGTAGACAGCTCAGCACTATACAGCCACTTTCCTCACTACTCCCAGAGGAATGGGGTGAGAGGAAAGGAAGAGTAAAAAAAAATAAATTACAGATTGAGATAAATATTTTTTAAAAAAATCAATGTCCAGCCAGTTCCTGAGCAAAAGCTGGCTGACCTCCCTGAATCTCCTCATCTCACTTTTTGTTGCTGTCCGTGACACTTTATGGAGTATCTCTGGTTAGTTCAGGTCATCTGCCAGGTTGTGCCCCCTCCCAGGCTACTGCCCACACCCCAGTCTGTCTGCTGCAGGGGTGGGCAGAGGGATAAAGAAAAAAGCCTTGATGCTGTGCAGGCTCTCACAACAATCATTAAAACTCTCAGTTTTTGGACTCTTGAGGCACCGATGGCAGTACATGTCCATGTCTTCTTCTGAGCATATGTCATACTCTGTTTCCACTTGGCTGAAAAATGAGGCTCAGGTTGCTCCTTCAGCACTTGTTCCACTGAGAAACTGTGGCATTAACAAATGCTGGGTGCCTGTCAAGAGGAAGTGTTCACCTGACAGGAAAGATCTGAGCAGGCATCAACAAAAATACAAGTTCAGCTGAGATGCCAGTAAGAGATATGTTCCAAACTACACTGATTTGCCTTTGTGGGGATTTGATCTTTGGGCTTGAACTTGGCAGTCCTGACTTTGCATGCAATTCTTCTGGGGAGAGTAGTAATTCATATCCTGGATCAAGTAGGATCTTAAAAAAAAAACAGTTCAGCTGTTTCTTCTTTCATTTTTAGACTGTTCTAGAATACAAATAGTCTAGAGATGGAAAGGGTGAGTTTGTTCATGATCACTTCATACCCACTTGATCTCTTTCTTCTGTCCTTAAAATCAAAACTATTTTTTCTCCTTAGTGGTACTCCATACCTGTGTTGAAAGCAGGTCTGTTTTCATTGGGGTTTTGTTAGGCTAGGCAAGTTATACTCTCATCTTATTTCAGTTCCTAAGATGTGCAACCTGTTCTTCCATCCCAATAATCCTTGTTTGCCATTGTTCTTTAAATCTTTCTCTGAGGATCATCAGAGCTTTATCATACTGTATGTGAAGGCTCACTCATGCCTCATTGTCTGACATAAGTGCTTTTCTGGTTTGAGTAAAAATAGTCTAAAAATTTTTCTTTTTCTTTTGTTTTATAGTCACTTCATGTTGGGATTAGCTAAAAATCCACAGGGATAAACTTGCTACCTCTTACTTTTGATTTTCAGCTGAAGAGCTATGAATTTAAGCACAAATAATTATTGTGGTCCCTAAACTTCTGTTATACTCCCCAGGATATTCTTTCAGAACTCTAGTAGGAGTCTTGTTCCAACCTGATACTAGATTGTATGAAAAAAGGAAACATAAGCAAATTGCAAGCTTCATACTAATACTTTCATTTTTCAGCTAACCTTAGAATTTCTAGGATTGTATAATATATTGTATTTACCTGTGTTCTTGCAGACTACATTTATTGCATGATCTAGTGTTAATATACTAGGACATTTTCAGTTTAAAAACAATGGGTAAAGCATTTTTTATGCATGTGTGATGAGGAGAATTAAGCTTGGAAAAACAAATCACTAAACAATTGACAAACACAGTTTAATTATTGACTGGTCACTGAACTGATGCTGACCTACACTTAAAAATCTTGGGACAATTGGCCGACCAGTGTCTTTTATCTTTAAAAAAGCCCTTCAAATACTATATTTACTGTCTTCTGAACTGGAGAACAGAATTATTTGCATCTCAGTCTATTAAGCTGCTAAATTCCTTCTCTAGGCTTCAGTCATCCAGTTTTTGTTTTCTGTTACATGTGGAAATAGCTGCATGTGACAAATATTAAAGGAATCACAGACCTTATCAGATAGATAAACAGTCAGATTTTTGAGACTAACATCTCAATCTCCTTGTTTCAATCTCCATGTTCTTTTCTGAAAAACTGTGCAAGAAATAGGGAATAAACATTAGGATAAAGGGACAACTTCTTCTAATCCTTTACTTGTGACTGGTCCTAGGCTGAAATCTGTAGTTTTTAGCAAGGTTTCCCATGTTGTGGACTAGTCTGGTGTGTTTTGCTGAGAAGATGAAGGAAAGTAGGCAGAGCCACAGTGCTTCAGTACCTGTTCTTTCACTTTGGGCTGGTCACGGAGATCACTTCTCTCCCAAACAGTCATTCCTGTGAGTACATGATAGGACCAGTTAGAGCTGTTGAGAAACTCAAGCTGGTTTTTCTCTTGCTGATGTTTTGGGGTTTATTGGTTGGTTTGTTTGCTATGTTGAGTGTAGGAGTGAACCAAAACTGTTTTAATAAAATGTTGATGGTCTTTGGTGTTACCTTTGGTGTTAACAAAGTTAACTGATATTATCTTAGGACATCAGAAAACATAAGTAAATTTTTGTGAATAGAAAAAATTCAACAGAACTCTGAAACCATTATATTTCCCCTATAAACATCACATTCAATTACTGTTGCTGTTGAAGGGCTGTATGCTGTGTCCCATCTAATTTTAGCATTTCTTTCAGCTTTCAGACAGAAAACACACAGAAGGAGAAGAGCAGGCAGAAGACAACAGTAGCCCCGAATGCAGCGAACCAGTAGCCATGGATCTGAAATTCACTTCATCGAGAAAATACATTTCCATCAGTGTACCTTCCAAATCTCAAGCTATGTCTCCCCATATCAAATCAGTAGATGATGTTGTCGTTCTTGGCATGAATCTCAGCAAATTTAGCAAACCTACTCAGTTTTTCGTCTGTGTTTCTGGAGTTTTTATGTTTTATCTAATCTATGGATATTTACAGGTAAATATTATGAACTTGTGTCTTAGGTCAATTCCTCCTACCCCTTTTCTTTTTCAATACCATAATAATATCATGTGTATTTTAATAGGTATAGGTGTTTAAAGTAGACATTTATTGCAAAGTCAGCCTTTCAGTATTCAAGAACAACAAGTAATATATAATCTGAGTTTCCATTGTGGTTCATGTGCCTGTAAAGTTTAGATCACTTGGACTTTCATAACTTGATCTTTTACTTCTGTCTGCAAGATACCCCAAAGTCTTCATTGATGCTGGAACCTTTAGATCTCCCTAAGTTCCACAAATACTGTGCAGTTGTAATGATCTTACTGCTCTCAGGACAGAGCTGAAACATGTACTGTGGTAGCTGGTTAAACAGAAATGTTTAGTTAAACATTTACCATTCTGCTGATCTTTTCTCTCTTACCTTAAGCAGCTACATTTCTGTTCCCTTTTTAAATTATTTTTAAGTTCATTGAGTATTCTCAATAAAGCAATGATTAAAAAACTTGATAATTAAAAAAACATGTTTTTAATGCAGTTTTCAAAAGCAGCTGAGAAGTTTGTTAACGTAAAGTTACTTCAAAAGAGCTAGGACAACGTGATCAGTAATTAAAACCAGAATCTCAAAAAGGAAAATATTAGATAGCCTTTTGTTTCTATAACTGATACACCTGCATAAGTCTTTATGCAGTGTATGTATTTTTTTAACAAATTGCAGTGGTTTAAAATATTCCTACAGCATGCAAATTTATGAACTCACAAGTGTTATTTAATGTAGGCACTGAAAATATTAGGTGTGCATTCCTAAGAGCTGAAAATTACCAGTAAAGATGTTTGAGACAATTTGTATTAAATTTATTCTGAGATATTTATAAAATTTGAATAAAAATGGTCTACTGAAGTAAATGAACTGAAAAGCAGCAAAAAAGCAGGCAAGAAGCCATCTATAATATGACATAATTACTAATGGATCAAATGTATTCCTCTAATGAATTGATCCATTAATTTTAGTGTATTTACAACAACAGTGAATTTTCTTCTTTCATTTTAGAGAACCTAAGTTGTCTTTTTCAATGCTTTGCAAGTTACATATGGTAGATAAATCTAGTTAATAACCAGCATCTGCAAAGGCTAGATTTGCATGTACATGTAGAAAAAAGGTCTGTTGATTTTTTTTTTTTTTGTCCATTTAATATTTTGGTGTATGTACATGACTTTGGTGGGTTTTTGTTTTTATAGGAATTGATATTTTCAGTGGAAGGTTTTAAACCTTTTGGTTGGTACCTCACTTTAGTGCAATTTGGATTTTATTCCATTTTTGGACTAATAGAATTGCAGTTGATTCAGGACAAAAGAAGAAGGTATGTGTTTTTCCAAGCATTTTACCCACTGTCCATGAAATTAGAAGTATTTGATACTTACGGTAAATTTAACTTCTGTTTTTTGAATGTGAGTACTGTGGGGCATTGCTAGCAGTTCTGTAGATAAAAAAAATAATGAATTTGCTGGATGGTGTTAGAGAATATTTTAGAAGCACTTGGATTTCAGACCTGTAAGTAGTTTTGTTGACTCTGCTGTCACTGTCCCACTTAGAGAACATATTGTATCCTTAAGGTGGCTGATAGGGGCTAACTCATGTATGTGTTGCTTGGGATTATCACATCTAGAATAGAGCCAATGCACTTCACAGCACTTGAAGCCATCTGTCAGTGAATATGTTTTCCTCTCCTCACCAGGAGGTTCCTCTAACATGCTGTGCATCTTGGAGAGTGTCAGGGCTCTGTCTGCTCTCTGCTCTCTGCTTGGTTTGCGTCAAGGGATGTGCTGAAGTGTTGTGGCTTTCATTTAACACAGCACCACTCATAACGCTGCCACAAAACTGTTCTGTGTTTTCACTGCCTTTGACCAAGGAGATTTTTGATGTCTTGAATCCCATAGAAATGGGATAATTTCTGATTCAGTGTAGCCACTCTGCAGCCTCCTACCAATCTATAGCCTCTGCAAAGTGTTTATTGAGGCACTCTGGAGACTTGAATACAGGCTGTCATGGTGTACATGAATTTTAAAGTTGCCTTATATTCCAGTTGAACATAACTAGTTTTCCATACCTGCAGTCGGCCTTGGATGATTTTGCATATACTGGTTTTAGGTTATAAAATTCATTTTTAGTCAAACAATGTAAATTTGCTAAATTATTCCCTTTATTTTAAACGCTGTCAGCTTATATTTCAAGTTATCTGACTTTTTGAGATGCATCAGATAATATGGCACAGTTGCCTTTTGGGTTACTAGTATTTATGGGGTTTTATTGCCAGTTGGTAATGCTTACAGGGCATGACCCTTCAAGTAAGTTGTGTTGGAAATGTCGATCTGAAATATATTTTACATTTTATTTTCTATAATAAATATAATATAATTTATATTATATTATTATTATATAATAATATTCTATTTTCTTCTTGTAGACACGCAGAAATCTATATTTCTTAAATTTAAAATTTTTCCTGCATGCCTCAGAGTATGTGTACATCACGTAATGAGTTACAGATAAGATTGCAGCAAGATAGCTCCTTATGTTCTGAGTATGCATGAAAAATAGCTGAACATATGCACAGCAGTAACTGTAAAAAAATCCCAAAGTGAGCACAAAAGTAACTGTTGGATCATCTGTTGTCAGGTGATAATTTCATCAAATTGTGAACAAAACATCTGAAAATGTTCACCGAGCCCCTCTGTTCATGGTATCTGAATCACTGCTCTCTTAGTTTCGTTGAGTTTCATAAAACAGTGGTACTTTTTTCAACTTCCTTCACTTTAAAAGTGGTTCACGTGAAAACTTCACCAAAGAACTTGTCAGAGTGACCTGTGACAGAACTAAGATCCAGGTTATCTTGGTAAACCAATTTTCTGCGTTTCCTTTGATCAATAACCTGAAATGTTTGTCTTGCTTCTTGTGTAAATAACATACCTTCTCAGAAGGAGAATGCTGCTTGAATACTTCATAAGCCATAAAGTTTTTATTGTCTTGTATTTGTGCTTTTTATTTACAGTAATTAAAAGAAATTAAATATGACATCAGACATTTACATGCATTTTTAAATTTCTGTGAAGTGAAATTCAGTGAGAAAGATGTTGAGGTTGTATTGCAAAAGTATTTCTTTGTCTGAATTTTCCAAGCTAAATCTTCTCTAGATGAGTCTGTAATACCAAGGTTTCTATGTTTGTGTTTTGTAGAATTCCTGGCAAAACCTACATGATAATAGCATTTTTGACAGTGGGAACTATGGGTTTGTCAAATACCTCTTTAGGATATCTGAATTACCCTACTCAAGTCATCTTCAAGTGCTGTAAGCTGATTCCAGTTATGATAGGTGGGGTTTTTATACAAGGTAAGTGTTAGTCTTGTTATTACATGATTTTTTTAAAGTTTTTTCTTTGGGAGACAGTCATAGGTGGAATCCTGTACTTTTTTTAATTCCACTGGTAGAATTTTTCCTATAGGAGGAAAAATGAGAATTTCTGAAGCATCTTCTGAGAGAATATACAAATATAATTAGATCAACAGAAAATGTGGGGAAAACATTCTACGAGTCACTTGCAAAACTCCATTTTTACACCAGCTTTCTTAATTTTTAAGTGTAAATTTGTTTTCTAAACTAAAGCACTTCATAAATGAAACAATTTCAATACTGAAATGGAAAACTTGAAATGGAAAAAAAATCCAACCATGAGTTGTAAAGAGAATCCGTACTCTCGTTTAGAAAGATTGATTCCTAAGTTTTGANAAATATACTTCAGTGTTTCTGGATTTAGAAGACTTAAATATATTACAAAAGTTTGTGTTCAATACATAAAAATTTAGTCAGTAAAGCTCCACATGGACAAGTATTATAGAACAAAATCTAGAATGCTCTGTTTCTGTAGGAAATTCTGGCTTTCTGGTTGAAAAACAGCTGAATTTTCAGAGTAGATTCCAACTTTACCTATGTACATGCCTACACAGCATTTACTTTTTATTGGGAGTAATTTTTTGTCATTTTAATGTGGAGTGGCTGGTATTTTCCTAAACCTTTGTGAAACTTTTTATTGTGCTGTAGTCTCAGAAGCTATTTTTTTTAAGATTATTATTAAAAAAATTCAGTTCAACAAATTCCCCTGGAAACTCATGTTCAAAGTTGAGCTTCTGAGCAAAGAATACATTATTTCAAACAAGATATAGTAACTCCTGCTTTTTCATGTCCTTACTTTCTTCTTCCATTCTTGTCCATGGGATGGAAAATGCAACCTGTCCCTCCCAAACTATAAAACAGTGTAGGGTCCTCAGAGTACCAAAGCTGTCTGTTAGTGTTTGGAATTGACTTCTTTCTGATCAATAAAGACAGCTGAAATGTTTTGGATGAGGAAAAAGTATTAGGAAGCATCTAAACTGTCCTGAAGTTGTTAAGAGAGAGCTTTGTCAGGGAGGATGTGCTTTGTGTCAGTGCTGTAACTGTGGACTCAAACCAAAGCTGATCACAAAAATCAGACATTTCCCATTAGGGTCCTCCCGTGTGGTAGGAATTTCTGTTGTAGGAGAAACTAAGTCCGGTTGTGAAAGACCAGAGCGTTGAGTTTTCTGTTTAAGTAGGAGAATGACATTGGAGCAATGTTTCCTTTGTCTTCTAGTCTATTAAACAGGATAAAAGTGAGATTCTGAGGGTGCTAACAGTCCATTCTTGCTGTTTGTATTTTGTAGGAAAACGATATAATATTGTGGACGTGTCTGCTGCCCTATGTATGAGCCTTGGATTAATATGGTTTACTTTAGCTGACAGCACAGTTGCACCAAACTTCAACTTGACAGGTAAGGACATTATATTTCAGAGTTTAAGAAAATGCTTGGTTTTTCCTACAACGAGCATTCTGTAGAATTTCTGAGTTCTTGTTGGAGTGTCTTCAGGTATCCTACTGAAAATGCAAGTGTCTTTGTAGCTTTGTACTAGCAGAACTCTGTCTAAGGCAGAGGAGACCTTTATTCAAAGTGTGAGTTCTTAGGTTCCTAAAATTTCCAGAAACATTCAGTCGGAACATTTTAAAACTTAAAAAGATTAGTTGTTTTTTCTAGTTAAATTTTTAAGTATTTTTCCATTTTAGAACCATTTACTTTATATTTACTGACTATCTCAGTCAGATTTGCTGTAGTTTTTAGGTGGAGTTCTCACATTTTAACCTTTTAGTACTGTCTATAATCAGAAGCAAAGCAAAGATTTTTACCTGCTTGGATTTAAAAACAGTTGAATATCTTTCTCTAATGACAAAGGATAATTGAATTCCTGAGTTCATTTCAGTGATTTGTGTGGAGCTGTTTCCGTGCAGATTTCTTTCAGAACTAATTTGGGTCCAGTTTTTCCCATTGTTTTTACTCATGCTTTACATCCAGTACAACACTGCTGCTCTCATCCATGGCTTTGCTGCTGCTTCTGCTCAGCACTGCCACAGTGAGTGGAATAATTCTCCTCACACTCCAAACTGTGTAATGGGCATAAGATTAACATTTTTGTTATCCCCACATTTCTCCTCTCCATGTGCACTGGTGCTTCAGGTTCCAGGTAACCTTTTCATCTCAGTCCAGTGCTGAACCATGCATTTGTCCAGTGGTGTGCCTGGGCCATTAAGCACGGCTGGAACAGGAATCATGAGGGAGAGTGCCCATGGATCCATCACTTTACAGAGTGAAATTGCTGAGCTGGAGTTGTTGTTCTCTCTTTGGACCAGAGGTGTATCCATGCAGAGGAGATATCTATATTTTTAGCCATTATTATTCATATTATCATGTCTTTGGGGTTATACCTTTGCCAGTGCCTGATAATTTTGTATGATGAAGATACCTGTAAAGTCTAGCTATGGAAAGGAAATGGTTCCCAAACTAAAAACACTGGTTTAGAAGTTCTTGCCAGGAAAATGCCACCTTAAATTTCATGGACCTTTAAAATGTTAAATCTTCCACCTCTGACTGTAAGAACGTGGGATTAAGAAAATAAAACACTGCTTGTTTCTTCCCTGACACGATCTTCTAAGACTATAGCAGGTTTTGATTTGCATTTTGATGATAGTATCTTCTGCAATGTTGTATACTTAGGAAAAGTGGTATTTCAACCTGGGTTCAACATCATATACAATAGTCATGAAGGTTCATAGGTTGGGAAATTAACTGTGACTGACAAAACTAGAGTCATCATTTTTTTGTTATTGAAAAGCTGATCACAGTAGTTACTGTGTAATGACTTCTTTGTGAGTATAAATGGTAACCTAAAAGCATGGGGTTTGTACTTAAACAGGATTTTTTTTTAAATTAATGTTTCAGTAATGAAAGATTTCTACTGTCAATCCTCTTGCATTTGTTTTACTGTTACATCTAACATTTCTATTTGCTTTTGTCAGGAAAAGAAATAATGTGGGATTAACTACTCAAAAAGAGTATTTTCTCTCATTATTTATCTTCATTAATGAACTGCAACTGATACTCTGTCACTCTTGTTACTACAAAAACTACAACTGGCTTCTTTAAAGCAATGTCCAGATGTTCCCATCAAGCTTAGAGACACGCAGTGCTCAGGGATTAATTGGTGGAGGAAGAGTGGAAGTAGGCACCACTTTGTACTGGTGTCATGAAACACTTTTGCTGATGTTTAGAATGTGTTGTAGGGAGGGATGGTTGTCTTTATTCCTTGGACTTTTTGCCACCATTTTGCTGGTGAATGTTCTGAAGATATTTTTGTTTGTTTGTTTGTTTTTGTAGGTGTGATCCTGATATCCCTTGCCCTCTGCGCAGATGCAGTTATAGGGAATGTACAGGAAAAAGCTATGAAGTTGCACAATGGTTCTAATTCAGAAATGGTAAATACCACATTTGCAATTTTAAAATAACATGTTTTTTCATAGGCAAGGCATACATTGACAAAGCATGGGACTTAATGTGCTTTTCTCTTGCTTATGAAAGGAAGAGCTCTTGGAGTACTGTTCTTAGGGTTTTCTGTTTGAGGACTTAGCTGAATTTTCTGTTTCATTTTTTAACCTTTCAAAGGTGCTGCTTTCTGCGTGCAACTTCAAATGTATATTGCAGCTACAGAAACACTCATTTCTATCAACAATTCCTTTGTCTACCCTGCAGACCTGAGGTCAATGTAGTGGTTTTTGTATGATCATGCACTTAATCTCTGAAAAATACACACTGTTCTTCTGGAATAGTTGAGCATGTGTTACATGGAATGTTGCTTTTCTTTCTTGCTATACTTTATAGTCTGGAGTGTGCTAGCACTTGGGTGGCAGGTTCTTGTAAATCTTTTGAAATCTGTAAAACTCTGGGTGAATATTTTTGTTCCCGATTCAGTGAAATACAATTCTGAAAATGTCTTGCTCCTTATTTTTTATGTACTTATTGGTATGTGGATTATCTGTTCATATGGTCTCAGGTTATTTTTTTTTAGACAAAACTTGTTTAAATTTGTCATATTTTTCTCTGAGGTTGAGTAAATATAAGTAAATCTTTTACTATAAAAAGCATGATATAAATATGCCACAGGTAAAAAGCTACTGAAATTTATTTTCCATATTTGGCATGTATTTGATTTTTAACTAGAAAAATCTAATTTCTCATGGGAATAGGTTCTTAAATGGAGAAAAAGTTAGAAGGAGTCTTCATTTAAGGCTAGAGTGATTTAGGATGGCTCAAGAAGTTTGAGCTACAAGTTGCTGGATACTGGAACAATATATACCAAAAAATATCACTGTATTCTTGCTTTTATTTCTTGTACATTTTCTTAGTGTTCACCGTTGACTGCTGCTGGGGGCAGAGGTTTAGCTACATGTCTTGTTGCATCCTTCTTTAGCTGTCATTTCTAAAATCTGAAGCCAAAGTGCAATTTGTAGCTGTTTTCTTGCCCACTTTGCATTTGACAGTTGTTGCTGCCTTACCTACAAAACTCCTGCTGTCCCCAGGACTTTGCTTTTTATTCTGCATTAGTCTGACAAATGTTGATCCTCATACTGTAGACTCGTACTGCTTGTAGAGGATGAGTGTAATGATTTAGGATATAAAGGTTTTGTTTGTGGTTTAGACATTCCACTTCAGGATTTTGTTCAGAGAATTCGGCGCAGAAGTACAAGCAGAATTTTGGAAATCATTTTCTATACTTGAGACTGTGGGTAAAAATTGAATCTGAATTGGAGATCACATTTAATGGACAGTGATCTGGAAATAAAATTGTATAAAGACCCTGTCATCCACAGGGTCTCTCTTATTCTGTCAGATTTGGAAATTGCCCTGGATTTAAGCAATTGTGAAAAGAGAAAAGATGTCTTGTGCTGGAAATAGTAATCGCTGTTCTGGAAGGTTGGACCTGATTTTTGCCTTATGTGTCATTCTGTGGAAGTGATGTACATTACACTGCCTAACAAGGAAATAGGAGCTGATACTTATTCCTGGCTGTAGAAGGTGAAGCCTTTGGGTACTTGGAGAGGCAAACTGAGTGTAGAGGGAAGAGAAGAACTAGGGACTGACTTCTGTGTATATAAATAGAGTCAACTAAAAGCTCTGAGGATCAGGTCATTGGTTTTGAAGTGTTTGAAAGCAGGCCCACTCTTTAAACGAGTATGCATCCTTTTTTATTATAGAGCAGTGATAAGTGGTCCATTGTCTCATGGAATTCTAACAGCTTTTAATAGATTTGTCTCAATAACTGAGCTATAACAAGACAGTGAGTTTTGAAAGCATAGTAGATCAGCATATTCTAGCCAGTACTGTGTAGAATAGTTCTGTTGACAAGAAAAGGCTACTAAATGTTGCCCAAAGAGCTGAATGCCTCCTGCTGCATAGGAGAATGGATGGATAAATGGATGGACAGTTCCAGTTTCTGCTTCTGTTGGCTCAGTGTGGGAAAGGATAGATGAAGATTGTTTTGTTGCTCAGTGCAGCTATGAACTGAGTAAGGGTGCAGGCAAAATAAAGAGCATACGTGTTTCCTGAGTGTTCTGAGCACTCAGCTGGTCATATTTGAAGATCCTGTATGCTATAACCATGATGCTTATGTGCCATGCACGTGAACTGAAGTGACACAGATGAAATTTACATGACACTTCTGGTGATCCTGTGCTGCCCTTTGCACATTTAATATAATGGGTATCTTTACTATGCTGGATAAGTAGCAGAAAATTAAATACGTGTAACGTGTTCTTCAGACTATTAAATTGCATAGTTGTGGGAAGTTTTATTTAGGCTGTGAAATCCTGAACTTGAAGGATTTACCACAGTTGACACTGACCTCAGGATATTATTAACTGACTAGCTTTCCAAACTTCTTTTATGTTGTTGTGGGTACAAAGAATGTGTCTAACACTTAATGTTGACTTTTCAGTGTACATCAACTATTATATAAATCCTAGTAAAAATATCATCAATCCCTGCAAATTCAGCTCTGAGAAGCTGAGCATAGTATTAGGGCCAAGCTTCTAAAAGCATTTAATTTTGTCCTTTTATATAGTATCACCTAGTAATTACTTTCTCTTACACTATTCTAGGTTTTGTATTCCTATTCAATAGGCTTTGTGTATATTTTATTTGGATTAACATGCACTAGTGGATTAAGCCCTGCAGTAACATTTTGCTCAAAGGTAGGTGTAAATATTTCCCTTTTTCTGTGAAAAAACTCATTGGAAAACCTTGCTCTGTATGATTTAGAAAAATCTCATTGCTTCTCTCTCTAAAGTTCTATTTTCATCATGTAAATGGGTTCACTTGTATAATTCATACAGTAAGCAAGTTTTTCCAGTCTTTGATGTATAAGATAGGGTAATGTTTTAAAAAGCAACAAAATCACAGGACCAGACTTATAAGCTTAAATTTCATTATTATTTTTCCATTATTTAACTAAAATTAAATAAGGATTTTTGCATGAATGCATTGTTGATCAGCTTATTATTGCTCAAGCAGCTGATTAAAGTCTGTAGTTTTATGTCATTTTGCAATACCTCAGGGTTTGTTTTACATTTTCGTAACCGGCTTTTTTTATTGTTGCAGCATCCAGTTCAGACTTATGGTTATGCATTCCTTTTCTCCCTGACTGGATATTTTGGCATATCCTTTGTTCTAGCTTTGATTAAAATCTTTGGTGCCCTTCTTGCTGTAACAGGTATGAACAAATGATATTTCTAATGCCTTTGTATAAAAATGAAGTAATCCTATTCTGTTGTTTAGGACAGAGCTTTTGAGAATTGTTCTTACTGTGGCTTTTTTTCTTTTCTCTGTGTGGCTGATTTGTGTAACATGGGTGTTCACACGGTAGAATTTGTTTGAGAGGTCCCTGATTCTTTTTGGGCTATAGTTTCAACTGTGAAGATCCTGTTAAGTAAACTTGTGCATATAGTCCATGTTATGTTTTAGTGCAGAAACAAATACTGTTCTAAACGGAGGAGTTGAAATTGGATCAGAGAATCATTTGGGTTGGAAAGAACTTCAAAGACTATCTGGTTCCCACTGCCCTGCTATAGACAGGGACACTTTCCACTGGACCAGTTTGCTCAAAAGCCCCATCCAACCTGGCCTTGAACACTTCCAGGAATAAGGCAGATCCAGCATTTCCAGACAATCTGACAGTAAAGAGTTTCTTCCTAATATCTAATCTTAAGCAACCCTCTTTCAGTTTAAAACCATTCCTCCTTGTCCTGTCACTAGATCCCTTATAAAGAGTCCCTTTCCTGCTCTCGTGCAGGCTTCCTTTAGGTACTGTGAGGTGCTATAGGGTTTCCCCAGAGCCTTCTCTTCTCCAGGTTGAACAAGTCTCTGAGCCTGACTACATAGGAAAATAAAGAAAGGAAAAAATGTTGTAGCATTTAAAATATAAAAGGAAAAGTAAGGATGTTCTAGAAAGGCATAATGGTAGGAAGTGACATGGTTCTAAGCATATGGAACTACAAACATTAGTCACAAGGGCCTGGTGGGGGGGAAAGGTGTAGCAGGATGTCATGTAGCTACTTTCCTTTCTTCTTCCCCTAAAAGACACCCTGGTTTCTGTCAGGTGATGCTCTACTTCATTCACAGTAGTGGAGGGGAAATTGCAAAATTGTTCTCTGACCTGAGGGTTGCATGCTCTGATTTCCTATCAGTTATTTCCTCTGCAGCATATCTGTTTTCTACTTGCTTTTAACCAAGTTCAGTAGCTCTTCTAACTGGAAATTGACCCAGACAATTAACCCGATTGTTTCATGTATTAAAATACCTCTTTAAAAAAAAAGTTGCACTATACTAAAAAAAGGTTTAAAAATTATGTAGAATAGTAAACCTTTCCCAGGTTTTCTTATGCCTGACCTTGACAATTCTAACACTTGAGCCCTTTCTGTCTTGCCTGTAGCAATATGAAAATGTTTATTGTGTGCCTTGGAAGAACACCACATTCATTACTGTCCCTCCCAGCTCCCCCATCCACCCTCCCCCTTCTTAAGGGGAGTGGGGTGAAAGAGTTTAATGAAAATTGTATTTCTATTAGCAGAATGAGAAATTATCAGACTTAATTGGGAAAAAGAAGAAAAGGCACTTAATTTAGAAGGAAATGGTTACATAAATATTTTAATTAATAACTGATTTGAAAGAACAGAAATAATTGTAATTAGAAAAACTGAAGTAATTTAACCATTTTTTAAATTATTCATTTGTAAACTGTTTTCTAATTAAAACTCAATTTTCTTTTTCATTCTCCTTCAATTTTTCATGTAATAGAAAATCATTTTATTTGATGTGCATAAATTTCTTAAAATGTAAAAAGAAAATAATTACCAAAAAATGCAAGTTGGGGCAGATAAGGAAGTAGTGAAGGCTGTTTCTTCCACTATAAAACACTCTTAAGTGAATGGTTTTTTGTGGGTTAGAGTTGGGAAGAATGAAACTTACTTTTCTAGACAAAGCACTGGAGGTACACCAGTACTCATTGGCTCCTTTTGCCAGTGTGTTGCTGTAATACTAATTTGGATGTGGTTATACAAATATCACTTTCCAGTATGGTATAGTAAAAGGAATTTCGTGGTAAGCAAAATATTTTCTGATATTAAAAAAAAATATATATTCTTCAGGTGCAGACTACTGCACCCTGTCTGTACTGGGGTCTTTCTGAAGTGAGAACCCTGTGCCATCATGCAGAATAACACCTTCTGAGGCCATTAGCCTCCATAGGTAAACTTTGTTTTCAAAAATCACATGGTTCCAGTGCCGTTTTGCACTGCATTGGTGCACCTGCAGCCTGTGTTTGCACCAAGGGTGTGACCATCATTGCAGTGAGACTGTTGTTTTATGAGGTTACCTGCAAAGCCTTTGTTGTGTTCTTTTGTTGTAACTGAATTCTTAAAGAGGTTAACACTTGTTTTCCCCTGCAGTAACAACAGGAAGAAAAGCAATGACCATTGTGCTTTCTTTTTTGTTCTTTGCAAAGCCATTCACATTGCAGTAAGTATTTATAGTTTTTAGTGGTTTACAAAGTATTTTATAAAAAATTATGTCCTTCATCTTGGAAATATAATGACACAAATTAATTGTATTCAGGGTTTAATGCTTTTCATATCTTCTACAAATGCTGGCAGTCTATTGTAAATATTGACTGGCCTGTTAATGCTAATCATGCTAGAGAAAAGAGTTTACATTTTTCTAAAGGTCAGGAAGACAACAAGAAAAATTTTAGAAGTACCTTACATAATATCTAGTGCTTATGATACATAATAAATTATTTGGGCACTTTTTCTGTGGTGGAAAATTTGGCTGAAGGAACCAGTTTTCTCCATTAGGGTATTGTTCCTGCTTTTATAAGCTCAGATTTGAATTCTTAGCTAGCCTTTTTAAATAACTGTATTATCTTGATATATTAAATGGCCAAATGTTTGAGCTTGAGTTTATTCCCTTTATTAAATTTTAAGAAAGAGCTTACATTGAAAAATGCAGCTAAATTGCTACTTTGATTTTAATTGCTTAAGATTTGAAATAGCATAAAATTCTATTTTATTTCTATATACAAATTGATTTAAGACAAAAGCTTGCATGCAAATCCCAAATGGAATTTACCCCAGCTAAAAACATTGAGGCTTAAAAGAATGGAGAGCTGAAACAGAAATGTGCCTACATTGGAAGTATAGATATAAGATACTGAGTGAGAAAACATTTTGGACCAGTAACAGCTCTCATAACCATAGGAAGGAAAAACATACTAAAACCCCTCAGGATTATTTCATTCATGTGAGAAAGAACAGATACTGTTTAGTTATTATTTAACTTATAAGTGCGTTTTAAAAAGCCTTCTGGCCAGGACAGGAAAAAAGAAGGGTGGAAGGATAGTAATAATAAAGATTCAGAGAAATTGTACCTCTGAGCCCAGTGATTTTTGTGGGATTTTTCTTCAACTCTTCTTTTTCAATGTAAGGTTCATCTAATCCACAAATATTGGTATGTAATTGCTACAGATAAAGCGCTAATGGTAACTTTATTCCCCTCTCTGCCTCCCTTCTAGGTATGTGTGGTCAGGCTTACTGGTTGTCCTTGGTATATTTCTTAATGTTTACAGTAAGAATATGGACAAAATCAAACTGCCTTCACTGCTTGGTCTTTGGAAAAAAAGTGTGGAAGAAAGAAAGTCAAGGACGTTGTCACAAACTGTATAGACAGTTTGCCTTGTCTAGACTTTGACTTACTATTTTATTGGAACAGTCTTCATCTGATTCACTTTCCAAAGGGAATGTTACTATAACCAAAGGAGCTGAAGGCATATTGTCTGCTTGCAGATTGCTATAAATGCACACTTTTGTGAGCCCTTTCTTCAGAGCACTTGAATTCATCACAGACGGTGGTGATGAATGAAACCATGGTCAGATGGTTTTATCGGCAATGAAGGACAGCAGCTCCTGGCAAACTGCTGAGAAGCTGCACCCAAGCAGGACACAGCAGAAGACTAGTTTGGGCATTTTAATAATATTGGCCATGTGGCTGATCTGAAATTAGTGGTTCTTTGTTAATTGTCTAGGTGTAATTACTGTATTAATCACCAACTGGTTGACCAAATTGTGAATTTAAAGGTGGAAGGTTTGGAATACAGTATGTTGTCACTCTTTTACATTTTAAATAAAAATGTTGGGTTTTTTTAAGTTATTGTTTAGGTCATTACAGAACTTGATATTTATTGTAATCATTGAAATTTTTATGGAAATCCTAATTTGATTTTGAGTACTACTTGCAAGTAACAAAACTGAGATTGACTTTGTGCAGTCAACACTCATGCTTTTGCTAGGGGGAAATGGGCTTTTGGACCTGAATGAGGTGAGATTGAAACAGTGGTGTAAGAAACTGCTATTTGCTTAATCTGTGGTGAAATTCAGAAATTTCAGTGGCCTATGGTCCTCTCTATCGTAGCAGTATAAAGAGACATGGAAGTTCTCCTTAAATTCATATCATCAAATCAAAATCCTTCGGTTTCAATGTTAGAGTAAATAATAACAGGATCAGCTAATGTGATTGGAATATGTATTGTGTCAGTCTGCGTGGTCTTCTGATAAAGTTAAGAGGATTAGGGTACAGATTACAATTTTCTTTCTCCAATGACAGGAGCAGACAATGTGCTACCAGTCTGTCTTTTTCATCATGAATTTAGGAAGACTAAGTCCATTTATCTCTCTTTCTTTCATAGTCAACTTGCTTTTGAATCGTTTGCCATCTCTTTCATTTTCTATATTTAACAGCAGCACTTTAAAAATACTAATCACCTTAAAAATCATTGTTCTTACATAGTCATGATTTTTGTTGTTGTGTCCCTTAGATGCATCTTGGTGTGTGTTCAGCTTGGACAGAAATTAATTGGATAATAGAAATACATAGTCAGAAAGAACATACAAAGAATTTAAATATCTCATAGGATGGCCTTCTGTCAAAAATACCAGTTGATGAAAGTATTCAAGACGTACAAAATGTTTTTCAGACACTTAGGAAGAATTGCTGTTCAAAGGAGCTTGTAATCAAAGCACAGACACAAAATGTGCCTTAATTTTTTCTTGCTGGTTTGGTAACTCGCGTCTGTCACGTTCAGTACACTGTGGAACAGAGCACGGAGTTACGGCCGTCAGAGCAGGATGGGATGAAGGAGGGAAGAGCTGTGCTGGCATAACTGCCCTGTTCTCAGTGCTGACACTGCCCTGGGGTGTCAGCAAAGCCTCTCAGCTCCTACAAACCCGCTGTCACCAGCTCGGGAGAGTGCATTGCATGGGACAGGTTTGGCTGTTAAATGCCCAGCTGCTGTGGGGTCGATTGTGTCCCGGATGAGGTAGAGAGGTGAGAATCTGGTGAACAGATACACCTTGAAAGAGACAGATGGGTTGCTGTGGCTGTCCATTTTCATGTAGCAGCCAAAGTTTTATGGTAAGGTATGATTAAGCATTCCAATTTAAAATTTGGTGTAAGAGCGTATTTCACCAAGTCAAGGGGATTGATACATTTCTTTTCCTGTAATACTTATCAACTCTTACATTCCCTTGCATTCTTTTCACTAAATGAAGTTGGTCTTTCCAGTGAGGTTAAGATAATTTTACACTCCTAGTTCTGCCATCTGTAAATCCTGCCTGTTGCTAAACTTTATTAACCTTTAGAAAAGCAAATTATGTGAAAACTACAGTATATACAGGAAGTCATAGTAAATATAAGTCATTTGGCATCTGTTTTATTTAAATAGATGAGAAGGCACTCGCAAAGTTTCTGACTAGAATTCAAATGTAGTATGTATGTTTCTGAACTGTTTATATAATCCAGTTTTGTCTCTATTGTATCTCTTTGGAGAGTATAGTAATCACAATAATTCACCTTTTAATTTATTCTCTATTGTATACAGGACTGAGTTAATGAGTTGTCGTTAGGGGAAATTTTGATTTATTTTTTTAATAATTTTCTTAACTGTAGAAGTGTATGTTTTGTTTTACTGGTGTACTTTAAAATTATTTTTATATACAAATGGATATTGTAGGTTTACTGTTAATAGATTTAAGGGTCAGCTCTTTATTTTCATAGATGTGAGTCTAGTACTTGCCAATCAAAAATATGTGTGTGTTAAGGAAAGTGCACACACAAGTGAGAGTAGTTCATAATTTGCCACACATCATGGTCTGTACAATTTCATGCCTTCATTAAGAAAACCTTCATTTGAGTGAATTGCTGTTTTTGGGGTTGTGGGGTTTTTTTAATAAGCTTCATAGTGCATGCAAGTTAGAAAACCTTACAAACCTGCAAGTGTTCTTACTACAGAATTTTGAGTTTGAGTCTTCTCTACTGTATATGTATGTTGGTTTTGTGTTGTCTATGAAATATGAATAAGGGCTTGTCCACAAAGTAACTGTAAATTTTTTTTTTTTTTT
>VZTB01005044.1:1228902-1288723 GCA_013397245.1 Thryothorus ludovicianus
TTTTTTTGTGAGAGCACTTATATTGGAATTTGGGTTAACTCTTCCCAGTGTTGAAGGCTCCTCATAGTAACTATTGCATTTTATACTTATTGTGTCCTGGGCTCTACAGTAGGCATGGTGAAACTGTAGAAAAAAAACCAAAACATTCAATGTTCTCACCAGAAAATTTGTTATCTAAATATAATGTGAATTAGTTGCTTCTCATTCTTGTGCTACACAACTTTTTCCTCTCGATAAAAAAATCTGTGATGTAGAAATTAGTTATGACACCATTGAAATCCTCAGTAAAATTTGAGTCTGACCAGGATCTCCATTGATGTCAGCAATCTACCTCTGTGACACCCACTTTTGCCTCCTTTGGAAAGCTGAGGAAGCTCTGTTTTCCTAAATCAGCATGCATTTGCAGTTGCTTTCAAGTCACATTTTTGCATTTGTCTGGCACACCTCAGTAATGAAGTGATTGTCTGTGCAGTGGGTTTCTAAAGTGCTGCAGTACCTTGGTGTCATCAGAACTGCTGATTACACAAGTACCTGTGTGTGAACACAAGTGTGGAAGAACTAATGCCCTGCCCTCCAAACCTACAGTGTTTCCTGATCCTGCATTAAACTGTTTTTCTTAATCTTGTTTTACCACTCCTCTGCTTGAACTTGCCAAACATTTCAAGCTAAAGCTTGGGCTTTTTATCATTCCTACTTGTCTTCCTTGCTTCCTTACTTGTCTTTCTTGCTTTTGGATGTGAACTCCTTTTTCAACATGCTCTTTTTAGGCACTGTGGATTGTTTCAGGTTTGTATTTCCTTCATTTAAGGGCTTACATCACATTGTTGCAGGTGGTCACATTCCAGATTTTCTGTTTCATATCATTTATAACCATCTGGATGATTATTTTAAATTCTTTTTTCTCCATGAAAAAAATCATACTTCTCATTATTTTTGGAAAGGTCTTGATGAGGGCACATATGAGTTAACTCCTTGACCTCATTCCATCTTCCAGGAAAATCTCTCTTCTCCCTTGCCTGCCTGTGAGAAATAGAGGAAGAGGAAATAAATTATTTCAAGTGCTCTTTTTTTTTCCTTTAATAAGTGCCTTCCTCACTAACCTGGTGTGTCTTAATTGTTTCTTTTCTTTCTGCCTCACATGCTCCCAGGCACAAACAAGCCCCTCTCTCATGTTTGACTGCTGCTTGTTCAATCATGGAAACTTCTTGAGTTGTTTACTGTTCTGCAAAGAGGTATAAAATTGCATATATACTCTGGAGGGCAGGAAATAATAAGTAAACTTCACAAGTTGAGGAAGTAATTAAATGGATTAATACTTTTTTCTGGAGGGATTTTATATATAGTTTCATTAATAGCCGAGAATTTGTTAGTGGAAGAGGTTTTCTTTAACATTTTACCTGTTTAAAGGTCTTTATATTAATTTTAATATTTAATATAAAACTCCTGACTGTTCAGAGAGTTTATAGAGATTAATTTCAGTCTTGCCTATGAGGCAGAAAAGCCCTATCTCCATTTCAGAGGCATAGCATTAATGGTATCTTGCCCAAAGTTGCCTTGGCAAGTCTGTGATGAGCAAGGAATGGGTTGTTAATACCCTCTGTTATTCTGTGCCCCAAGTCCAGCAGAGCCCATCTGTGCTTTAAATGAAGTGGTACCAGTGTAAGCCCAGTTTTCTTTTACCCCCAGCATTAGGGATGTTAAATCGTTTCTGTTCCTTGTTCTGTACAAGTGTAATTTAAAGGGAAAATAAGACAGCCATGAAATAGCTTTTCTGCATTTTATTTGAAGCTTTTTTTGCATTGTTATTTTCTTGTTGATTTGTTGTGTTTTCTGTGAGCACTGCTGTGGAAGCAAGCCAGACACAAGTAGCAGTTTTAGAAGTGTAATATCCTTCACTTTAAGGTGACTGGCTCACCTTGCTACTAGTCAAAAGCTGCTGCCATGAGAAAACCATGAGGAGCTGTCATCATGTGAGGAATTAAGGATAATGGTGCCTTGTCGGGTCTGTATCGCTTTGGTAGAGAAGCAAAGACTATTACAATAAAGAACATTCATGCACAAATAGCTTAGAATACAATGCTGACAACACTTCTCTACACCTGGATTGTGTTGTGCTAGTTTTTTGAGGTGTGTTAGTAATGTACTGCTTGTCTCTGTTTTGTTATTTAGATGTTTTATTTGTTAGATTTCTGAATTCTATGCTTTCTCTTCTTTTTTACACTTTTTTTCCTTCTTATTTTTTTTTTTTTTAACCTATGTTTTAAGTGTAAAATTTTACTTTTTTGTTTTCATTACACCTGTGGTGCTGCTGTGTTCAGTTCTGGGCTCTCCAACACAAGAGGGAAATGGGGCTAGAGGAGAGAGTCCAGCAAAGTGATACAATGATGATGGACTCGACCATCTCACCTCTGAGGAAAGGCAGAGAGAGCTGGGATTTTTCATCCTGGGGAAGAGAGGGCTGTGGGGAATTCCATCAGTGTATACAAACACACAGATGGAGGAGCCAGGCTTTTTTCAGTGAAGCCCAGTGACAGCAATGGTTACACACTGAAACACAGGATGTTCCCTCTGAACAGAGGAAATTCTTACTGTGAAGGTGATTGAGCACTGGCATAGATTGCCCAGAGAGGATGATAAGTCTCCATCATATCCAAAAACTGGATATGGTCCTGGGCAGCTGGCTGTGGGTGGCTTTTCTTTGAGCAGGGGAGATTAGATCATATGGCCTCCAAAGGTTCCTTCCGACCTCAGTCGCTCTGTGATCTTTAACCTTGCTGTCTTTGTCTATCTTCCACTTTTTCTCCTGTGTACAAATTGTTAATAAATACGGTTAAAACGAGTGTCTCTGAGTTGCTGCAGTGACTGCTGGAGCTGGCAAAGCCATGCTGAAAACACCTGATAATGTGGTTCTGGCTGAACAGGGAGTACTTCAGAGCACAGTGGGGAGAGAGACACCTTCAGCTGGGAGCTGCTGCTCTGTGCAAAAGAAGAGTATGTGACTCAGAGCAAGTGCCAGACACTTGTAGATGGAATTGATACTCTCAATGCAGAGTGACTTCAGTGTTGCTTTTTATTTTCTACATTTAGATCTTGCAATGCTGTTTGCTGCTCTAGCGCAGCACCTGATCCACAGATACACTGAAGTATTGCCACACTGCTTGCTGCCTTCTTGTCAGCATTTTGCATGAGCTTGAGCAGCTGGGGTAGATGCCCTGTCACCTGCTCAGAACCTGAGCATTAACTCCTCTTAAATACAGTTCTGTAGTAACAGGCACTAATGCAAGCAGAACTGTGCAAAAGTCCAGTACACAACAAGGCCTGCAAGAGGCATGGACAAACTGTTTATTGGGGGCTGTTGTGGTGGGGTATTGGTTTTAAACTAAAAGAAGGTAAATTTAAACTGGGTATAAGGAAGAAACTGTTTACAATCGGAGTGGCAGACCGGTGGAGCAGTTGCCCAGAGAGGTAGTAGATTCCCTGTTCCTGGAAACATTCAGAGTTACTTTGGACAGGACTCTCAGTCACCTGATGTAGTTGAAGGTGTTCCTGCTCATTGCAGAGGGTTAGACCAGGTGACCTTTAAAGGTCCCTTCTAGACCAAACTATTTCATGTTCTCAAAGATGATTTGAGGCCCCTGGAAGGCTTTAGTGCATAAAGAAGGGTTCATACAGGCTCAGGCAGTGACAAGCAAAATTTAAGCTCTTTAGGCTTTAACACGCCTTTAATCTTTTGTTGATGTAGCCTAAAGTTAGGATTATTTATTTTATGTACTATCCAAATTTTGGTACTGGAAAATCATTTTAGTGAGAAATACACTAAAAATTGCTCTTAATAAGCAGTTCAAGCAAACAGCTGGTAGTGTTGTGTAGCTAGTTTACACTATCCTGTGCAGTGCAGCTAATGGGCAAACTGAGTGAGTGCTTGGCCTCTTCAAACGAAGACTGTATTCTTGCTGTTAGGAAATGTATAAAGAAAACAAATTCTGTGTAACTTTGTAGACAAGAACTGATTTAAAGGTAGCTGATCCTTACTATGAGTCACACCTGATTTCCCCGAACTCATTATTCTCATAATGAAATAACTAGTGCCTGGCTGTACAAGCTTGGCTTGTGAACTTCATCTTTCCTGAGGTTATTGCAGCCTGAGATTAAGCTATCATGCTTGCCAGGTGTGAGACCACTTCCTGCCTGAAGCTGTTGGATCCTCAGGCACATGGGTAAAGGCTGCTTGAATTGACCATCTTAGACTTGGTAAATTTTGCATGGAAACACAGCTTCAATAGAATCTATTCTTTGATAGATAAGAGCTCGGGGTTTTTTCCAAGAAGTTGAAGCATAAGCTGTGTACAAATGATACGTGGTTTGGCTTCTCAGTAAAAATGTCACTAGTGAAGAGAGCTAGCTAGCTTTCTTCCTACTGAGAGCTAAATTTGTATGGAGAACAGGTGTAGCTGTGTATTTGAAAGGTGCAATGTGATATCTTTTACCAGATTGTATTTCTGCACTCTGCTAGAATAAGGAACGGAGTGAAAATCGAGATGTATTAGAAAGCAATAGCATTAATTCTTGATCATCCTGCTTTTACATTGCATAATATTGGATGCAACAAATACCAGGCAGGTTTCAATAATGAAACTAAGGCTCAGGACAGGGATTTTTCAAAGGAATTGAAGACAACTTAAATACTGTTGAGCCTTTAGTTTCTTACTGTTCTGAAAATACCAAATTCAACTACCACAGAAGAACATCAAACTGCCGCTCTCTGTGCAAAGCTTCTCTTCCTGTCTGTGGAGATCCACTGTGAAGACAGATTAATCTTAAAAGTGTATCTCACTTGATGTAGATATGCTGAGACCTTGTGGTTGGAAAAAGAATGGCTTCTGTCAGTCATCTTCACTGCAGGTCCTTCAAACCTGAGAATACCTGTGAAAAAACTGAAAATGACTGAACCATGTTTGGTAGGTATGCAGGTGACTCAAGGGAGCTATCGTAAGTCTATGATTTAGTGTGCAATTTCTTCAGTATGCTAGATTTCTTCTGGATGTTTGATCAGAGTAACTGTTTTCTTTCTGCTAATGACTTATTGTGTTAAAATGTGGTTTTTTGAAAATGCGGATTCTTGTGTTTTACACAGTTTAGGGAATTCAGATTGATTCTTTTTAATTTATTTTATTTTTCCTAATTAGAATTTTATGGTGCAGGGGATTGTTTATAAGTAGTTTTCAATATTAAGCTTTTATCCTCTGTTTAGTTTATTTATTGAGACTCAGTAAAAACTGCATCTCTTCTTGTCCATGTTCATTTCTATTATTGCAATCTCTCTTCAAGAGAATTGGCAACCTGCATTATTTTCTCAGCATCATCTAGTAAATAATGGTACATGTCTGAAACTCATCACAACAGCAAATAAGATGGTGCATAGTGCATCATCCTTTCCAAACTGCCACAGCAGGGCGGCCTGGCAGTGCATCCATTACCTCTGTTATTTCTTGCAAAAAGCTTGGTTTTTTCTGCCCTTTGATGTTGTAAGGCAGCAACAGAAAAAGAGCTGAGTTAGCTACATGGGGACATGAGAATGTTGTTTTATTTTAGTCAGAGGTGCAGCCCACACTGCATTGCTTGTGGCTTTATCTCCATATGTGCTCCTCTGCCCTTACCCTTTTCATTTTCTCATAACTGAAGAATACATTTGAAAACCTGGCATCCTAGTTACCGATTTTGTACCGTGCAAGATTTTTTAATCGTTTTGTGTTCCTTTCACCATGACAACTATGACCTTATTGAATGTTCATTTTGGTCTCCTTTTGATCAAAAGATAACATGGATTATTTCTTTATGCAAAGGTCTTGAATTATTAAAAATAAGCACCAGATCCCAAAAATTATGTAAACGTTTTTCTTCTTTAAATAGATGATAGACAGCAAAGAGTTTGTGTCCACAAATTTCTGTGATGCGAGACTCAGAAAAATTTCACACAGTAGGAGCTGCCCATGTGTGCACACTTCTCACTGGAAAAACCCATCAATTATCCCGTATGTATTGATCACATAGGATGTTACTGTGGAATAGCTGACAGTATAAGATCACATTCTTCCATACCTTGCAGCAGCTCTCACGTGTCTGTGACCTATACTCAGTTACATTTCGCAAAATGCTGGAGAAAGTCTGGGGGTGAGCAGTGGGATGGAGCCAATACTTCCTTGAATACATGTGTAGCTTCATAACCTCAGCAGTCCCTTTAGCAGAAAAAATGGCGAAAAATCACAGCAGAGCCCCACTGCTTGTGGTCTATTAATGTCCAGCTATCAAAACAGCAGTACTGGTAGCTTGTGAGTTGCCCACTGCTGTAAGGATGAACATTTCCCCTTTCTGCTAAACCAGTTTATGTTAAGTCTGAGTTTATACCTGTTCCATTATCCTACTGATAAATAAAATGAACACATTTTTCTATCAAGTGCAATTTTATTTCTGTTAAAGTGTGAGCTACATCCTGACTCTCTTAACTACTGTAAAGTCAATCATGGATTTGTTTTGACAGTGAAGTAACTGACACTTATGAGTCTAACCTAATTTCATCTCTTTGCCTCTGGAATTCTGGTATCCAAAAGCAAACCAAGTGATTTACTTGTATTTGTTGCTCAGAAGTCTGTGTCTGGCACTACTGCATATTAATTTTTAAACAATGTATTAATAAAGTTCTGTTTCTCCACAGCTATCTGTGAAAATCTGTATTGTTAGTTTGCAAGAAGTGCATTAACCAGAAATGTGTCCAAATTCTATTGAATGTAGTGCATTGCACAGCGTACCATAAAGCCTCTTGACATGTATGAGCTGCATGGACTGCAGATCTATTGTTATTTCACTGCAAGAAGACTGTAACTGCTACTAAATTTCAGAAAATAACAGAATCTCATATCTTTGGGATCTCCTGTTGAAACAGAGGAGTTAGTTCTTCTGCTCTGCCAAAAAACAAGAAAGTCTTTCCTGAAGAAAAAGAAAGTTTTTGAGACCTTGCATTTTAAATGGAGGAGAGCACATTTGTATGAGCTCATATGTTTAATATGCATGAAATTAGTGGGTTTTTGCAGAATAATGAACAACAATTAATGATTTTTAAAGAAACCATGAATACAAATTGAGACTTGAAGAAATTCTTGAAGAAAGGCAAAAACGTACAGATTACCACAAAATGACATCAACCAGCTCCTCCCTGGGGCTGAGTTTCAGCAGTGTGAACTCCTTCAAACTCAACAGCTAAACTGGAGTAATTGTGTGTGATTTGGCTTGGGCTGAGGACGGATTTCATCCTTAGGGAAAGTGTAGGGAATATTTTGGTGGTGGAAAAGGTAGGAAAAACAAAAGCCAAGGAAGAACTGTTCAGACTTACTGGAAATAGTGTTTGATCTAAGATGAGATTTTTAAGTTAAATGCTGGAATAAACCTTTACCCAGTGAATGAGTTACCACAGCAGCTGTCTTAGCTCCTGGAGTCTCTTTCAGTCCCTTTTTCTTGAGAAGGCTGTAGTGATGCAAGTTCATAGAGGAGGTTTAAGTAAGAGGATGAAACTTTCCCACCACGTTGTGGAGCATAATTTACTTGGGCAGTTTGGTAGCTAGGAGAGAAATGAAATTAAAAAATTGGGACTTCTGTGCAGGTTTTATATTAAAGGTGGATTGTATCTTACCAATTTTACAGGACAAAATAAAATCAGCACAGATTATTTTTTCTGATTTTATTCTTTATATTTCACTAACATTGATGTTGCAGCATCAACACATGAGAATCTGATCTTCACATTTCTCTTACTCCTCCAAAATAAGACTGGGATGGAAGTTTAGCAGGGGGTCCGGAGTGCATCCTCAGTGTGGAGAAATACTGGGGTTTTGTTTTACCTGTCCTTTCGAGATCTTGCCACTCTGAAAATACACTAAAACAGCAAGTAAACAGGAGAAAAATTGTAAAATACATTTTGGGGTTTTTTTTGTTTTGCTCTAGCCTTTTTTTTTTTTTTTTTTTAATAGAGGTTCTGCAAGAGTGTAAAGGATTTTTTATTTTTTAATGGTGCCTTTATTAGGAATATTGAGTGCTAGTACTTAATACAGTTTCTTAATTGGCATTAATGTAACAGGTTTTCAATAGTTTATCCTAAGGAGTCTTGAGCTAAATTAAATTCACATTTTGAAAATATAAATACACAGAATACAAATTTTGTGAGGTTATAATTATCCCCAACCAAAACAGCCCAGTTTGTCACTTTACCCACCCTCCTATCCCAAACACCTCACACCTTTTCCCTGCTTTGCATCCAGGCGTGCAAAGGTTAAAACACTGAAGGAAAAATGTATAGCAATGTTTTAAAGAATTTGAAGATCTAAAATGCCTGTCTGTCACTGAATAATTACAGCTTTGTGTCTCTGCAGGCTGAGGTGAGGCTGAGTGCTTTACTTATGTTCTCTTCTTTGTTCTCCATGATTTCATGAGTGTAACTCTAAATGAATTTTCTGGATTTACAGTACTTGTCTTAGGGATTTGAACCGCGTAGCTTTGGCTGTTTGTGTTGGGGTAACGCACGCCCAGCACTGCCTTGCAAACAGCCCTGTGGTGCAAAGTCACCTTTGTCATGGGAAGCAAACCAAGCCAACAGGCAGTCAGCCACGTGTGATAAATGACAAGATACTTCTCCCCATTCCAGAGGAAATGAAGAGAGAGTGACTCTAATGAGGACCAGCTGGATCCCAGCCCAGTGCCTTTGTACCCTAACCTCTGTATTGCTCTTCCTTTGTTTTATAGGTTACACTTACAGTCAGTGGCCTTATTGCTGCTGTTTTAGGAAATTCTATGGTCTGGCTTTATTCCCATCAGCTGACAGAGATGTGAGAATTTCATTAGCTTGATAACTGCTCTCATTCTGGCTGATCTAACATGTAAAAATGTAGTTTGAAAATACCTTCCAGGGCTGTTGTGGTGGCCCAGATAGGGCTGTGTCAGAGACCCCAATTCATTTCACAGCCTTTCAGTCCTCTGGATGCCACGTTTACTCACTGGACTCCCACAGGTCTCTCCACAGCAGGCAGAAGGGCAGATGAGCAAGAAGCATAGTCAGTACTTCAGCAAGTGTTTGGATACTTGATGGAGTTTTATCAGGAAATGCTTCTGATGCAGTAACTTCCTAAGGCTATGTCCTGGTTTAGGGTAAATTAGGGAAAAAAACCTCCCAATGGAGTCCCTCTAGAAAACAAATCTGAACCACCCCTCCCCCCAGCTGGTTCGGGACAGAGAAAATTTCCTTGGAGGAAAGTGGAAAAAAATTGTTTATTTAACAGTCAAAGCACTCTCCAGCACAACAAATGAACAACACTGAACAACAAAACCTCTCTTGGCTCCTCAGAGATGCCAAATTCAGAAAGTCTCTGTCGTGGCTGTAGCTCGGCTCAGTTGCTGTCAGTCCCTCAGGGCTGGGAAAGGCCGGGCCCAGGCCAGGCCCAGTGGGACACAGGTGGGAGCTCCTGGGGCCCTTCTGGGTGTTTAGTCCAGAGCAGGTTCAAGCAATTCCAAGAAAAAGGGAAAAAAAAATTCTACAGTCTGGAGAACTTCTCTGCCTCAGCCAGCCAAAAACTAACAAAAAGCAAAGGAGAGCTCTCTCTCTTCTGCAGTCCACACACTGCAGACAACACAGGCCATGTGTGAAGGAAAACTCTTATCTTTACGTTTAGAAAACAACCACCTCAGACATTCCACCGTGTCTCCTTCACGCTCAGATCCAGTTTTTAAAGGTACAACACTTATTTCTGAGCTGAACAGACAAATGGGGATACAATTTTAGCACCAACCCAAGACATGCTACCTGAATAAGTGCATAGACTAGCAACCTTCACTATGCCAGGATGCTGTCTTAGCAGCAGGATAGAAATAGCTCTCCCTCTCACCTTGCTAGAGAGTTGTGAGTCTCTTAGGCAATGTGACTTCAGAGCAAAGAATTCACATTGTCATCTGTGAGTTTTGGATTAAAAGGTTCATATACTCAACTTTATTTAGGTGAAATAATATTTGAATCTTGGAAGCATAAGCATTGAGCAAGTAAAATTCAAAATGCCTTGACTAGCTACCATCAAGCACCCAACTCTTCCTGGATAAACACCAGGCTACAAATATGTCACAAAAAATGGAAAATAATGTTGAATTATAAATATATTTGAGAAAATTGTACTGCACTGACTGACAATTCGTTTTAAAAGAGGAGTTGAAATTGATCAAATAAATTGTTTGTTACTAATTATTTGCCTAGTGCTAGCTGTGATGTGAGACCTTGAGGGTGGGAATAAATTATCTTAATGAGGGATTAGGTTAAGACATGTTATAAATTCTAATTTCAAGAGCTAACCCCACTATTAATATATTTGCCTATAACTGTGAATCTTCTTTAATAGCTGCCTGTCATTTTTTGCACTGCATAAAATTTTCCTCTGTTTTTAAATCCATGTTCTGAAGAGGAAGTATTGGCCTCCCTGATTTTATCTTTGTTATAAACAACTCAGAAATATCAACAAAGAAAGAACAGTAATGTAGACTGTAAGCTATATTTCATTGTGGAAAAAGAAATGTTCACATCCCAAGAATGAGGTAGCAGAAATGAGCTGGACACATGCCTACTTTCAGAAGTCTTATTGTCTAGAGCATGAAACCTTAGAGAGAGTTTTCGAAGTGAAATGAGAATGGAGAAATGGGGGTAAACTGTTTCTACAGCCTTGAAGGGAAAGGAGGAACATGGAGACACTGCTTCCTGGTGACAGATTCAGTAGTTGCCTCTTATGATCCAAATGCTGTACAGGTCATCATGGTTTGCCTCAGTCAATCTAAGCAGCAAGGATTTTAAACCCTGTCTTCTTCCATTAAGCCTCTGTAGTCACATTATTGTAATACTCAATTATTATAACTGCTATTAATAATTCATGGTAATTCTGAGGTAAATCATAGGCAGATTGAAATAGAGACCATTTCTCTTTATGTATTTGGGCAATGTTTTGTGAGTCTAGATGTTAACACAATCTAACAACCATGTAATAATAAAACAGAATGTTTTTCTCACCCTGTGCCTTTCCCATTTTCCTTTAGTTGTCCTCCAAATGCCTTTAAAAGAAAGGGCATGTTAATATCTGTATTCCTACAGGCAGGGCAGCACCCACGGTCACTCAGCAGGTCAGTGTGGCAGTCAACACTCACGCACCTCCCCGTGCCTCATGGACAGCAGTCCTGTGCATGCTCTTTTCCCTAGATACTGCTTTGTCACCAGGCCATCAATGCTGGCTGTTTTCTGAGGTGGGAGTGGAGAAGCAGGAAGATGTGTTAGAAAGTCTCGCCATACCTTGAACTTGGTTTGTTTCCGAGTAAATTTCTTTGGATTTCCTCTGTATTTTTCAGGCACGATATAATGCCTCAGTTTGCCAAGGGCTTTAGAGGACTTTTTAAAAAGATACTTTACTTCTTTTCGCCTTTTAAATATACACTTCTGGTTTCAATTTGTTGCCTGTCTTCCCCTTTCTGCACTTGGATAATTGCTTCAGTTCTGGGGACACACTGGAGATGATACACTATCCACACCTATTGTCAGAGCTTTTGGGGGATGCTGTTCATCTCACTGGAAACAGAGTTGGGCCCCCTACTTTCGGAGATACTTTCTTTCCAAGCACTGCAAAGCCCCTTGCTATTGAAATTCAGAACAGTAGCAAACTTCTCAGTGTTCATTATTCTATCCAGTCTCAATTCAGATGCAGCACTAGTGTGTTTGGTTTGTGCAGGAAAGATTCATCACATTCTTGGGTCAGCTACCCTGTCAGCTCCACAAACACACACACACGGACACACAGAGAGGGAAGAAAAAATGAGCTTCATATGCTTCATTCATGTCAGAACTCAACAACTTTAAGAGTGCAAATATTCTGCAGTCACTCATGAAAAGAAATTTTTAATAATAAATATCTAACAATTAATGGGCTGGTAGCTGCAGTTGTCTTCAGGGCATAATATCTAATTTCCTTGCAATGTTTCATATCCTTACTTTTCATGCTGCAACAGTCTATCATTAAAACCAAATGCAGGTTTCTATCACTTTTATTTATTTTTCAAATCAACTTATAAATCAGTGCCAGACCTTGTTACAGATGAGTTCCAATAAATTATCAGCTGTGGACAAATTCTGAATGTTAAACATTCTAACATTCTCTGCTTTTTTTTTTTTTTTCCACCCCCACATGAAGTGCTTCTATGTCACCCTTTGGGACTGGAGCTCACACAGGAGCTTTTGGAGGGGTTTTACTCTCTTAAACAAGATGGGAACCTGGCTACCTAATTATATGCTTTTTAAATAAGGAAAAAATGTAAAAATGTTTGTTTCTCAAGTTAAAAAATACCTAGGGAAACAGTTTCACACAACCTGCAACAAAATCTACATTCCTGGAAGTTAGTAAAAATAGACATCATTTCCTCTGCTTCTAGCTGACAGGTAATTCCCAGAGCAACTTGTAACCCTGATCTAACTCACATTAATCCTTTTACCAAAATGCTCTGTCGTTGCCCTTCGGAAGAAGGTCATAAATGCTATCATGCACTGATGCTAACTTTTCCTTCGCTGATTTGTCACTTCTAAATTGGATTGTTGCAATTAGCAGTATATTGCTGGTTTTGATATGACTCTATCAGTTAAGTAAATTTTATTGCTAGTTTTATCAGTAGGCTGAGATACATCAAATGGCCTAAAGTGGCATAGCCTTGCATGGCTGATGGGAAGCTCTGAATACAGAAATTAGTAAAATAACCTTTAAAAATGTTCTAGGTTCAATTAGCCTGAATTAACTCTGTAAGACTTGAACATGTATGGAAGTAAAGATGCACCCAAAAAAAAATCATTTACAGAAAGCCTTCTCCAAAATGTTGTGTTCTCTCAGTTTTCCTATTTTAGGCCTCCTCCATTCTGCTTGTTTTTACGTTTCTCTTTTTTTTTTAATCATTATGCTTCTTTTTTCTTTCACATCTCTTGGTTTTCAAAACTTTCTCTTTATTGTTAGACATCATGGATTTGAATTCCCACAAACAGAGTATGATTTAGTTGATTTTACCTCCCTGAATTCATGTAAACTTCAACCCATTCCAACCTTAAAGGGAATCAACTGTAAATTACCCAGTGTTCCTTTTTTTCTTTTTTAGGGTTTTTTTTTTGTTTGTTTGTTTTGTTTTTAATAAAACCAGCTGTTATTAGCCTCTACTGTTACTTTATCAAGTGGTATTTCTGGTCATTGTCTAATATTTACCTTGCTGGGTAAATTAGGTCATTTGATATATTGTTGAGTGACAACATTAATCCTGAGCATAAAATAGGAAATCCTTTAAGAAAAGCAGGAAGAATTTCTACACAATGTGGCTAGACCATGTCATGGATGACAGCCAGAAGTGTAGATTATGCAGCAGTTTTAAACACTTTCCACCTGAATTAAAAAAGAAAAAAATCTTGCAATTACACAGTACCAACTTTTGGCTCCATCTGAGTGCAGCAAGAAAATCCTTGGTGTGTCTTTGAGGTCTCTTCTTATTGCTGCCTAATGAATCAGTCTTTTTTATACATCTCTTCCCAGGTACCTGCCATTATTTCAATAAAGCAATTACGTTTTCCTCCTAAGTTCTTTATTTAAATATATGTCCTTGTAATATGCCAGATGAAACTGCCTTATTCCTATGGCAAATTAATTATATGTATGACTTTTTTCTCCTTGTCCCTCAGATTAAATGCTCTTCAGGGCAAAGACACTGTTGGTTCCACGGTCTGCTCTGCATCCACTGTCAGCACAACAGCGAGTGCACAAATGAGCACAGGTACAGAGCTGAGCCACATAATCTCCCTCTGGTTAAAGATGAAACTTTATCTTCTGTACAGAAACACCTATTTTGTTCTGTTTATCAGTCCACGTGAATGACCTGAAAGGAAAATCAAGGATACCTTGAGTTGCAAAACATGTAAATCTGGGGACAGAGCAAAACTTGAACTTTGCTGCCCGGCCCTACTAAATTTAAGTCAGCCCATTTACATTGTTTGTGTGACACAAAAAACTGCCTAGAGCAAGCACTGAGCTGGGAATGTGTAATTTACAGCTTTCCTGAGGTGGTGCATTTTTAAATCTGGATGCAGTGAGGAAGAACAATTGATTTGATTCTTCCCCTTCATTCTATTTATGTGACAAAGAAGTTGGGGTAGGAAGCAGAGATAACCTTTTCCACTCTCTGCAATGAATCTTTTGCGTTTTATTCTAAAGTATTTCATATTGCTGATAGGAGTGCACATACATATCCATTTAAATCCTACAGGTGATAAGCTACAGGAGAGAAGTAGCCACAAGAAATGGGGATGAATTTGTGCTTATAGAAGGATTCGGGTTCCTGGTTCGGTACAAGGAAAAGTTACCAGTGCTTCCACAGACTTTTGTCACCCCTTTACTCAGGTGATGCTGCTGAAGCTGCACAAGACTTGAAGTTCTCATCAGTGGTTCTGCCTGGTAGCCAAATTTCAGCACAACCTGGTCCTATGAGATGGTTCTATTATTCTAATACAGACATGTTTCACCTTAACCACAACACAGACATATCAGTTGTACATCAAGAAAATAACCAGTTTCCATGACCTGTGATGCTGAATTGCCACCAGTTTGAACCCCAGATGCTTTCAACAAGAAGTCAAAATTCATTCTGAGATGCCTAGACTTAAAATGAGTCTAGCTGTGTATGCTCAGTGTCACTGAGAACCAGGGCATTTTTATTTATGTGTTTATACAGAAGCTGATTTCAGAAACCTAGACTGAAAATTAATAACTGATACGGATATTTTATTTCTGAGAAATTTCTTTTTCGTCTTGTAAACTCCCTCTGTTCTTTGCGCAACAGAAAAAGTTGCCTTATAGTCTGACTTCAGGGAAGTATAAATTGAGACAATAGCTTCTATCCACAGCTCTCCCATTGACTTCCCTTGGAGTTTAGGGCAAATCTCACGCTTTTCCCACCTACACTCTCTCAGATTCCACAACAGATTGCTGGGAATGCAACGTACCAGAACTGCTGTCAGGCCTAATTAATTTTCAGGGTGCTGGGAGTTGTTTGAATGAAAAGTGCTATAGAAGGGGGAAAGTACTGATGGTATTTTTATTGTTATTTCACAGGAGCTCTGTCCATTGTTCTCAGGAGCAGCTTGTGCCTAGTGGAAGATTGCCTCCCAATCTTTCTAGACAGGAGCTCTATTAACATACAAACGAACAGGTCACACTACTCTTGGAGCAGAACTCTTTAGCATGTTAATGACAGATTCACACTGGTGGCCCCTTGGTGCTCTGGAGAAATAGAGGTTTTGCTCAGTGCTTAATAAAAAAAAGCCAACATAAAATATAAAATATGTCACTTGAGGCTGATGAATATTGTCACAAGAGATAAAAAGGAAGAGGAAAATTACATAGATTTATCTTTTCCTGGGTGCCAAGTGTGGCTTCCACTTGTACTGGAACCTCCCTGTTACTGTGGCATTTATTCATGGCCACTTAGCAGAGGCATATATGAGGCTAAATTTTCAACTGAAGGCTCAAAAAAGGGGCACCAGAAATGACAACTTTTATCTGTAGGAAAGAGACCATAGTCAATATGGACTAATGGGGTGATGGCCACTAGAAGCCATGGGATGGATCCACAGCAATTATATCCTGCCCTAAGGCCCCCAGAGGACTGCTACAACTGATGTCATCCATGGATTGGTCTCATAGCTCTGGCTATGTAATTTGGTCCTCCTGTTCAAAATGAGCATTTCTGAACATCTAGTCCGGCATATAAACAGATGAGATCTTTTTACATGTGTGGCCACAGCACTATGCAGTACTTCACAGCTTCAGGTATATTTTAGATGTGACAAGGCATAGGAAAAACTCCTGCTCCTTATTTCTTACAAAACACAATTGACAGAATATTTTTTTGATCAGGGATTCTGCATGTCTCTAACATCAGTTGTGGAACATGTGTTCTCTCTTACATGAGAGAAAAAAAGATTTACTTGAAGGGCTTTATCCATAGCCTAAAGAAGTAAGCAGAAACCACTATCCTTTATTCTCTTGGGTTTTGTACCAAGCCCTCAGTTAGGAATGACATTTTATTGTAAAAAAAAAAAAAATTGTTTGGTGGCAGGATATGTATGCATGCCTTTAAAAACAGTCTTCTGTTAAAACATACTAGATTAATTTTCCTCTATCACTTGTAGTTTGGAAGCAAACAGCTTCAACAGGGTGCAGGAGTGCACAGCAGCACTGCCCGTGCCCAGTGCTTGTTGCTTGCCACGCTGTCCATTGTAGCAAAGGTGAGTTGTTCCATAAGGGGAAGAAAACACTTTAGGGCTTCCAGCAGCCAAGCACAGAGATCAAGCAGAGCTCTGCACCAGCCAGAGGCTGTCCACATGCTGCTCCAGCCAGAAATGCTCTGTACACACACTGAAAGTCGTGGCAGGGAGTTCAAGATATCACGCTGACACTGATGTTGCCGTTTTGAATTCAATCAATTAATATTCTGAAGAGGCAAAAACATTGTGGTAGTAGGTATGCTGCTCCTGCCCTCATGGAGCTAAACATTATAACAAGTGCTGGTACTAAGTGGTTTTCTGAGTCCCATAAAGGTTAGATCATATCTTTGAGGATTTCATGCATTCCTTCTTTTTTTTTTTTTCTGATTAGTTCATTTTTATTAATATTAGCTATAGTAAGGGAGTTTACCCAGAAGTGAATGAGAAAATGAAACTGAAAAGCAGTTAATTGGTACTTTAATTGCACAGATACAGGCTTTGAAATTCCAGCAGCAAACTGAAGTTACAATATTTACAGGGAAAAGAGCAACAGAGATATTTCTTCACAGGCTTTTAATTGGAATCCTAATGAAATCACCTTGTGAAGGTGTGGGATGCCTGAAGCATGTACGTGATGGCGAAGGAGGTGACTCTGTGCATTAGCACTCACAGAGAGAGCAGCCTGTGACATGGTTTAGGCTTGGTCTACTCAAAGCTTCCCAGCTGTGTGGAGAGCAAACTCTGCCACTCCAAGAGCAGGAAGCTGAGCTTTCCAATGTAGCTTTCTAGGCTTTCTCAGCAGTGAGTGGGAAAAGAGAGATTCCTCCAAGAGGCAGCAGTGGTTACAGGTAAGGACCCCTGTGAGATGGGATGGGACTCTGGCTTTCCTTCATGTGTTTACCCTTAGGAAAACCAGAGCATCAAGTAGATGGGCACGGCTGATTTTCACATGGAACAAAAAGCTGACACAGAACATGGCCTGTACCCAGCTCAGTACACAGGAGAGTTTTCCTGGGCTCTATGGCAATAATCTAGACCCAGATCAGGCTTCTCCTCCAAATCACCTTCCTGTCACCCTCCATCAGTCAAAGAGGAATAAGGGTCCAAACTGATAACACTGAATCAGTGTGGCTTGGGTATTTCTGCAAGCGTAGAATAACAATCACCATGTTACATTCCCTGAGGATAGATAAGTCTAGGGTATGTCCACATTCTTAGTCCACTGCAACTTTGGAAATGGAGGAAAAAGATTAGACTTTTTATTTTTCTGTGGTTTTATGGAGGAGGATCTATCCTGACTGCTATGAAATTGCTTTTTCCATAACTGTGAATGTACCAGTAAGTGTATGACTGTACTTATAAGAGTAAACCAGCATGAGACTAATTTTTTAACCTTTGAAAAACTTGGCCTGGAATAAGGAATATTTGTGCCACATGGGAGTCTGCCTCTGAAGGAACACTGGTATTTTTGGTCAGTATTCTCAGGTATTTTGCACTTAGAATGAGTATCTGTTTTCCAAAGATGTTGCCTGCCTAGCAGGCTTCATAAGACTCAGCACAACTGGCTTTGATGGACATTTTGAGATATTAAATGAGAGACCTTAAGTAAGGCTCCATCTGAAAACTCCCTTTTTATCTTATTTTAACTCTCTTCTAGTGCATTGCTTGATCACAGAAATTTTCCATTCCTATTACAGAGATAGAAAAGAAGGAGGAAGAAACTAACCTATCAGCCCAACTGAAGATTAACATGACCTCACTCATTCTTCAAACAGAACTGAAGTCAAGACAGCAGAATCAGTAAATCCCATTTAATAGTCTCTCACGAAAGCTCCTTTATTAATGTACAACTTTGAAATATAATTCACTACACACCAAAGGCTCAATAAGCCATCAGGGCAGCAAAAATTTCTAAGAGAACCTCATGTTTTGCCAAAACCTCTAAAACAGTCCAAGGCTGCTAAGAACAATGAAAGTAGCTAGTTGAAAGATCTCTTTATCTTCTGGTGTCTGGTGAAAGGCCTCTATTAAACATTACATTGGCAGGGGAATCCAAGATGTGAAACTACCCATGTATCAATAGCCCTGCTAGACTAGCAGCATGAAATCTTAAGCAGGGCAAGAATTTTGTTTCATATGAAGTGTTAAATTCACTTTCAGAGGAAAGCACCAGTTTTTATATGAACATCTCAAGTCCTGTTTCTCATCCCTCATATTTTTTTCCTTTGCAAAATACATTTTTTTAAATGCATTGTTCAACCAAAGATGCATGTGGGTTTTAGCTTGCATGACAAATGAGCCAGCACACATTTAAGTTGAATTAATGCTGTCAATTGCATTGTGCCCATCCCTGCTCTCCCTGAACTCAGTGGGAGGCTGGTGAGAGTAGAGTACTGAGTTGTTTGGCATCAGCAAGGATTGTAAAGGCTTTTGGAATTTATGAGGGTGCATGAGGCCATGCCTCTGTAAGATCTTATCCTAGTGTGATGAGTAGGAGAATGGAAATAGAGTAGGAATATTTATACAAGCTAGCAAGAGACAGTTTGTGGCAAATATTACTCAAGAGATTATTCTCATCCATTCTGATCTTAACACAAAGACTAGACTAAACTAGACTAGGCTAGACTAGAATAGAATAGAAATTTTATTTGGAAGGGACCCACAACAGTCATCAAGTCCAGCTGCCTACTATAATAACACTCCATTCTTCTCTCTCTTCCTCCATATATACTTATGGGTCATTTATATGGTGTCTGCATCCTCCAAATAAACAAAAAAAATGTGCAAAATTTGAGGCTATAGAATTTAATTATAAATTTGATTATATTAACTTTCAGACACAGATGGATTATCCATTTCATCAGCTAAGCAACCTCTTGATGCACCTTTGATCTACTCATTTGCAAATATTCTTCAACCTTAAACTTACAGCCTCTCTTTAGTTTTGATAAATTCAATTGTGCGACTTCAGGGTGTTTATCCATGAGTATTTTAGAAAATATTTCTGAGAGTCAGTAAAGAAAAATACAAAACCTTGTCTCTGAGAATAAAGTAGTATGTGTCTGGTTAGAGTATTCTGGATGTTCCACAATCAAGATGATACTGTATTTAAGGGGAAAAAAAAGACTAATTTTTGCTTGTTGGGACAGTTCCAAAACACACCAATGTAAGAGGTCCACTGAGCTTTGGATGAAGCTTCCAGTCCAGGAAGAAGGATGCTGCTGTGCACTTCAACAGCAGCAGTAGCCCTGGCAGTTATCTTCGCCCCTAAACATATCCAAAAAAGCAATTTAACGCACCAGCAGCAGTTGCCTATTAATCGGGCTAGAAAAAAGGGTAGCCTGGGAGGGTGGGTTTAAAAAGAGGAATGTGGCACTATTATGTATTGCTTGCAAAGTAAACAAGCAACATCAGTATAGTCGTTTCCTAATTACGAGCTGTTTCATAAACTGTAAATGCTAACATGGGAGAGGTAAATCATAGCAATTTAATTAATAAAACACTTTAGACAATTAAATCCATATGTGCATGTCCTGGGGCACAACATCAATAATAGAAGCTTGCAGGCATATTTTGGAAATTTTATGCAATCATTTGCAGATCTTGTAGTCAATAATTGGTACAAACTGTTTTAACTCTTCTTTGTCCAGTGTGGAAATCTGAAAGGAATTGCTAATTACTGTTATTATTATTATTGATTTCATTACTGTTATTTTGTTGCGCGTTTTTTCATTCTGTATTTTAAAATTATTTCTGTGCAGGCTACAAAATGTATCTGATTTCTTTCTTACATGTGTGTTAGCTTTCTACACAGTATAATGAATTAGCTGCATCCTCTGAAAGTAATAAACTTGTTTTTCTGGTCCACAAAGCTATACTAAAATTTGCACATACACTACAACTTTGGGCTCCAAAGTCTGAGCACAATTTCTGAACAATGAGACTTGAACTCTGGAGTTCAAGGATCTATCTATCTATCTGTGAGCAAAGATGTCTTTACAGCTTTTGGAGACTTTAAGCACAGAGCTGAAAGGTGATTTACACCTAAAAGATTATCTACCTCATGTGTGCAATAGGACAGACTCCTGCACAGGCTGTTATCCTGATACTTCACAAACCAGACTGACAACAATCCAGAAAAGAAACTAAACTCCTGTGTACCAAGTGCTGGGGTCTTCCAAGGCTCATTAAGCCTGAGGAACAAAATAGCATAGATCCCATCCTCGCACTGGCTCCCAGCTAATTTCCGGTGTCCATGTAAAGCTTTGTTCTTACAATTCCAGGCAATAATGAATCCAGCCCTGGCAACATCAAAGCGTGGTATGATCTTTGAATCACTATAACTGCATGTCCTCTGGGACAATGCAAATCACAAAGACTTTTAAAGCAATTAATGGATTCAGCCCCATTTACATCAAAGTTCCAGTTCTGATTTATGCACTGCCATGATAGCAGTGCTTCCTGGGGACAAGGCAGTTCATAAAGTCCCAGAAGCAGCATATAAATGCTGGGGACATCTTCAGTTATGGGGATCTCACAGTGCATAGTCTTTCAATAGAGATCAAACAGATGTTAAATCTCCAGGGAAAATAGCCAAGCCTTCTGAGGCACTCCACTTTGAGCCATACACGTAGTTTTAGCCCCTGAAGCTTAACTGTCTACTCACTGTAAACCAAAAATGCCCGCTCACTTCCCAAAAAGAGACAAAGAGGTTTAATCCCAAAAAGAGATTTGCTTAATGAAATCCAGCAGGGGTTTCACCATGTCTATGGCTGTCATATAAAAAACCATGGATGATCATTTTAAACTGTTGAATAGACAGGTAGAGAGATGAATTGGTTGGTAAAGTGTCTTTGCTCTTTACTTATGAAGAGAGTATGGGGGAAAAATCCATTCCCTGAGAGCACACTACCAATTACCACGAATTAATATCTTCTCTTGAATTTTTGTTGTCTCAACCTAAGCATTGCTATAGCCTTTCTCTCAGCAGAAAATCAAGAGATTAAACATATGTCCCTCTTTTTGATATTCACAGATGATGTTTCCACTGCCTGTTACATGCAGGATCAGAATTTCATAAACTTCAAACTGCAGAGCATTTGAGGCTTTCTGAGAGAGTAAAGTAAGTATGAATCACTGGTGCTGTTACGGATAATGATGCAAAACTGTCTGTTTGTAGGGAGAGAAAAAATCAGGAACCTTCTGGAAATATGGATTGAAGACCCTGAGAGGTTTAAAAATTTCAGTGTTCAATCATTGTAAATTGAAGCTTAGTTTTTTAAAATTCGTTTTTAAGTACTATTATTCAGTTATTTGGTAATTCATCAGAGCATACCACAGCAGTTCTATTTTAAACTGTGAGGGCACTTGTGGCATGAAATTCTGACATAAGGGATGTTGGTTGTAACTATGTGAGCCATTATCAAGTAAATTGCCAATATATAATAATGACTATTTGCTTTTTGGTTTTATTTATAATTGTTTTTTCTACCCTGTAGAACACAGTAAAACTCTTCTGGCTCATGCATGTTTTCACAGCGTGGAACGATATCAAAATGAATAATGTTGAGGTGGTTACTGGCAAAGCATTGCAGAGAATATGTTTGTTTGACACCATTTATATGTAAATCCTGCTCTAGTTCATTGAGATGTTAGGCAGTTTCAGAGCCATGCTGCACTGCCTTGCTACCCTCTCACAGGAGTTTCTTCTGTTTCACTGCTTTGATTCCTGAAACAGGCTGGCCTCCTTCCTCGGATGAGAAGTGAGCAAACGCCCTTACCACACTTCAAGTCCCATCGCTCAGCTAGGCTGTGCATGTTGCCTCTGAAAACACTGCTGCTGACTCCTGCTGCCCCAGCTCTAAGACTGTCTTGGCATCTGAGAATAATTTTCCCTTAGATTTTTGGTGACTTGGTACTCCTTTACTGCAGAAAATTTTGACTGAAAGGGGAGAACAGGCATGCAGTGTTCTGAACCAGCACCCCTGTTGCCTTTTTCCTTTCTCCAGTTTGGAGTTGTGAGAGAACTGAGACATCACCTTGTGCAGCTTGGTCTAACAGGGTTCTGCAGGGCTCCGTCCTCAGCCCTGGGCTCTTCAGCATCTTCATAAATGACTTGGATGTGGGACTTGAAGAAATACTACCCAAGTTTGCAGATAACTAAATTGGAGGAGCTGTCAACTTCCTTGAGGTCATCTTCCTTGAGAGATCCTGCAAAGAACCTCAACAAATTAGAGGACTGGGCAGTTACGAGCTGTATGAAATTCCATGAGGGAAGGTGACAGATTCTGCACTGGGACAGGGCAGATGGATGTATGGACAGACCGGGAAATGAGAGGCTGGAAAACAGCCCCATGGAAAGGGACCTGGGGCTCCTGGTCAGTGGCAAGTTGAACATGAGCCAGCAGTGCCCTGGCAACCAGGAGGGCCAACCCTGTCCTGGAGGGCATCAGGCACAGCATGGCCAGCCAGGCAAGGGAGGGGATTGTCCTGCTCTGCTCTGAGCTGGGGCAGCCTCACCTCCAATGCTGGGGGCAGTTTTGTGTGCTATAAAAGGAGAGCAGCCAAATGAGGGCTACAAAGATGGTGAAGGATCTGGAGGGGAAGCTTTACAAGGAGCAGCTGAGGTCATTTCAGCTGGCTTCAATTTTTATTGAGTCTGAGGTGCAGCAGCAAACCATCCCATGTGATTTAAATTCATAATAGGCAAACTGTGAGAAACACAGGCCTTACTGTGAGATGTGACCTACAGAATGCTGCTGCTGCTGCCACCAAGGCGACACGTTTTGCTACGTGCCTAAAAAACGAGTGAAACTCTCAAACTCTCATGTTGGTCTTTTTATACTGCATAAGCCTGCTTTCATGTTAACCAGAAAAGATATTCATAAAACAGCAGTTGCTACTGGCAGCCAGATATGCTCACCTGTAAAGAGTAAAAGCATCATGACTGCGGGTGAATGTGGGAAGAAGCAGTGTGTGTGTTAGAGAGCCTTCCCTCAGGCCCTGGGCAGCTGAAGGGAGGCCATTGCAAGGGAGATGCTCAGGATGGGACATTGTCCTTCTTGACTGGATTCCCTCCCATCATCACCAGATTGAGGTAGAATCTTACCTCATGTCCCAGATACCAAGTATTTCTGTGGGCTATGTCAGGGAATGGAGACACCTATTGGTGGGATATAATCATCATCATCATCTTCTTCATCATCATTATCATCATAAAATATCACTGTTATTATAACAATGACAATAGCAACCATTGAAAAGGAAAAAAGTCCTCACTGGTGCTTTAAAACAAAGTTGTCTGGCCAGATCATTGCGATTTAGAGGACACTGGAAGTGTTTAGCACATATGCTCAATTTTGAGGGACACATTTGTTTATTAAAAGGAAGGAATCTTACTGTCATTACTAGAGAAGGAAAGTGGTGTGAATCCAAACAACTCCCTGATACATCCAAAAGTGATTGCGGTCAAAAACTAGACATGGTCTATTTCTCACTGTAATAAAAGGGGAGTTATTAAAAAATATTATTTCAATCCATGAGAGCCTTCTCATTGTCAAAATTTAGTGGGTTTTTTCTCTTCATTTGGTAATAATAAAAATATATTTTCAGGACATTGTATAACATCATGGAGTTTTTTTGGTAATAATAGCTACATGGGTTTAGATATCTCCCCAGTAAATTATAATTTAATTTTCAGCTATTTAAAGGTCACTCTGAATAATATATATGCTGCTTAATAATCAGTTAAAATAAAGGCACCTTTCAGGAGTGTAGGCTAATAGCAATATTGCCTTTACCCAAGCCTTTGCTGTTTTCATTTGTTGTGTGATCAGTGAAGCAAGAGAGAAGCTCCCCTCATATGCCCAAGCCAGATCTTCAGCCTCTCTTTCTTTCTCTTTTAATGGGAGGAACAAAAACCTTTTCGCAATCAGCAGTAATCTCTCCAAAGGTCTTTTAATTTAAAAAGTCATAAGTGTTAATTAGCTATTATTAAGTGCCCCCTGTATAAATTAACGTGATTGATGAAAAAATTAAGGGTAATGAAAAATGTAGCAATGCATGTATTTTTAAGAGACTATATTAAAGATGAAAGTCCCCAAAGACAGAAACTAAGGCCTGCTGCACCCGTGCCCTGCCTTTATTAGTATTAGTAATAAAAAATATATAGATATATATCTCAGGAATGCACATGGAAATGCTGGATATACCGGTTTTAATACACTTCTCACTTCACTGAACTTTGAGTACCTCTTTGTCACAAAGGCTTATTCCAGTGTGATATAATGTCCAAATTCTATTTGGTTTGTGGACCAAAAGGAGTTCTTTTGAAATTGGAAACTGAGATCCAGAGTTAGAAGGAAAAGAGAACTGAAATAACTGAATGACTGGTTTTCCCTTTATTGTGTATATACCTCAGTAGGGCACTACTCTATTTTTCCAAACAAATCCTTGTTTTATCTTGTTTTATCAGAATAAAAAATAAATTAAACAAAAAAACAAAATGAAAATAAGATTTTTTTTTCTCTCCACACAACAGATTTTATTTTCTGTTTATAAACAGTTTATAACTGCACTGGGTTCTGCCACCTGTGTGCCTACAAGAACCTGATTGAACCATAATTTGTTTTAACAGCATTTCACAGGAAGCAGGCCAGATTAGGCAAAAGTGACTGCACATCAAGAAATATTTTCCAGTGAAAAATGCTTGAATAAATGATATCAGATCTCGATATTTTATTTGCCTTCTCCTCAACTAGCCAGAAAATATTACTTGCATCATGTAGCCCCCATGCATTTCTGGCTTCACATGAAATCATAACCATAATGGTTCCTACACTACATTAATATCCATTAAGAAATAGTTCCCACCAAAAACTAGGCTGGCACTACAAACAGAAGGACTAGGAGAAATTTATTACTATCATTCTTACATGCTGTAAGCACAGAATCCCTCTCAAAGAGATGGAGACTTATTTCTAGACTACAGAACTCCTGGCGTATGTGAGCAGTAGGAAGTTTCACAGTCTGGAGCTGTGACAAGGCCTGGTTTCCTCTGGCACCATGTCATGTACTGTGGCTGTCATACCTGCATCACTCCTCTATTGCCCCACATCCTGGTGCCTGCTCAGCAGGCCGGGGGGCTGTGAACCTGCGGGTTGTGGGCTGGCTGGCCAGACCAGGGATTCTGCATGCCAAAATTGGTTTGCGTTTGCTGCCTCAGAGTAGCCTGCAAAGAGCCCAATCTCTCACGAGCTTGTAGTCCTCAAAAATGGCTCCAGAGAGTTCATGAAGACTCCTTCCCTCAACCCAGCCCCCAGGAAATTATTATTTAGAGGTAACATGGGAGAATCTCTCTGTAACCTTACATGAATCTGAAGTTGAACATGATTCAAGGTATTGGATGGTCATGAACAGCACAAGTTTATAAGCCTTTTCTCCTTATTTTAATTTGTTTTCAGTCTGTAGCTTCTTCGTCATAGTTCTGCATCTTAGCTAAACTAAATGGGATTTAAACTGCACTGTTCTATAGACTGTGAGCCCTGAAGTCCAGATTAACTTGTATGGTTTAGAAACCAGGATAAAGTATTGGTATATGTGACATATAATATTAAGCCTGTCCAACACCTTCCAGTATGAGACCATATTTTTCATTTGCTCATCACCATTTTTCATTTAATTAGTTAAGTAATTGCAGTGAGATCATTTTTCAGGGCAAGAATCTGTGTCTTGCTAATAGTTTTAAAGCAAAAAGGGCTAAATATTTTTGAGAGAAAATGTGGTTTTCTGGTTCTAATAAAAGAATCTTGCAGTCATTCGTTGATTATATGCCCCACATTTTATGCTCTAGTGCAAAAGTTAGAAAGTGGGAAGAACATACTAGATATATGCCTTTAGCACAAATTTGATCAAATCTCAAATCTCTATAAACCCTCTGTGAAGTCTGCTGTCAAAGATTGGAAAGATTTTGACAGCTGAAGTCTCTGAAGAGCCTGACTGCATTAAGCAGCCCCATGCAATGAGCAAGGTGCACGTGCACTGCTCCCAGAGGGCTGGGCATTCTTTAGCCAAGAGCTCCAGGGGAGAAGAAAAAAATTATCTCAACATACCAGAAAAGGAGAAAAGACCAAAAGAACAGCTATATTAAGTCAGATCAAAAGATATCTAATCCAATACCTTTTTTCTGATGGTGATAAATAGTAGAAGCATAAGGAAAGGTATAAGAATAAAGTATGAAACACTAGTAGCCTTGAATATACTTTAGTTTTCTGAAAATTTGCAACTCTGGGACTTCTGGAGTCAGAGGTAGTTTCTGTTCGCCAGATTTCTTCTGGACGAGCCTATCCAGTCCTGGACTCCCTGTGAACCTTAAGTTTCCACAGTACAGAAATAATTGCTATGAAAAACCCTCTGTTTAGAATTGGCTCCTATTCCTTTAATATCCCAATAGCTGTTGTATTGGAAGATGAACAAATCTGTCTATGATTTTAACTTTCATTGTACACAAACAGAATTTGAGTTTAGTGAAAACCCAGAAATGAACATATGATGTTCTTCTAATGCATGATGATAATATATGAAAATGTTATTTCAATTGTAACAGATCTCTGCTTGTAAGATTAAGAAGACTTACACAGAACCATAGAATAATTTAGATTAGAAAGGACCTATGGGGTAGAATGTTTTAGCCTCAGCACAAAGGTGCTCAGTGACTTGGCCTGGAAAGTTTGGAATATCAACAGAGAGGAAGAGTGTGCAGCCTCTCTGGCAATGTGTTCCAATATTTGACTGTTCTCAATGTGAAAATTTGTTTCCTAAAATCTAAACAGAATTTTTCTTATTGCAGCTTGGTCCCCACAGCCCATCATCCTTTAAGTACGAACTATCCTTTTACTTTCTTGGATGGTAGAAGACAGAAATAGAATCTCACCTAAAACTGCCTCTTTCCAAGTGAAATCAACTACTGAACTCCTCAGCCACCCCTCACATATCCTGTGTCTCCACCTCCAACCATCTTGTCGGCTCAGCACCGAACGTGTGTCAGTATGACAATGTCCTTTTTACAGCGAGAAGACCAAAACTGAATACAGTGCTCAAGATGCAGTCCTATGGATGATTATAGGGACATGCTGATTATTTTTACTTCCAAATGGTGTCCCAGGGCCCCCAAACCCCTCGACAAAGGTTTTATATTTGTTGTTAGTGAACAGGCATGGCATGAGAGCACTGGGAAAAGGTTATTGGCTCATTGGAAGAAGTAACTGGAGGCTGGTTTCCAAGAACACTGCAGCCCCTGAGCCTCATCTGGTATTAACCATCACAGCTGCATTCAAGGCTATGGAAGCATGCAAATTTATATTAGCTGAGAAGGTGATGTGCTGCCCAAGCCACGTGAGCATTCTAAAGCCAGTCACTGAAACTCTATTTCTTTTTCTCAGTGACTCCATAACAGACTAAATCCTTATTAATTTGCATTTAAGTGAATTTGCATTTAGAAGAAAGTACTCTCTGAAGATCTAGTAGATCTTCAGACTTGGAAAAAAGTCCACCGCAACAGCAGAAACATTCCCAGTGATATAAGTAGACTATATTTTACTTTTTCATTAAATGGACACTCCATTATCTATTATTCCTCATAATCTACAAAATTCAAAGCAAAAAAAGTCACTCTGACACAGATCTTATGCTACCTATCTGCACAGAGTCTCAATTATTTAAAAGCAAAGTCCTTTTGAACTTTGTTTAATATGGAAAATAAATTGATCAAACCACAAACCCAATATTTACAAACTAGAAAGGTGTTTTTTTTTTACTAGAAACTAGTAGAAATATCTAACCACTTCAATAAAATCAAAGAATGCTTTTAATTGCACAAGGCCTTACTTTGTGAAAAAGAATACCCTTGGATTTTGTTTGAACATGTACAAAATATCTGCAAATTTTGTGCCTCTCTATACTATAAATCACTCCTCCATAGTAATGCTTTCCTGTCCAAGCACACTAATCAAATCTCTTCCCTGTCACCGGAATTATTACATTTTAACAAGCACAGGATTTAATCATCAGTGCAGGCTTTTCACGCATTTGCTTCATTCAGGTCTTGACAGCAAACCTTTACTCGTGAGTTGTCCTTACAGTGGTGGTTTGATTACCATTTTGACTACTCATGTGAGTAATACTTTCCTGTGTCAGGCCTTTAATTAGCTGAATGCTTTCAGAGATATTTCTATAAACTGCATTTTCTCTGTGAACCATGGTACCTTTTCTCCCTCCCTCCTGTTAATGACTTGGGCAGGTATGTGTTTGCCAGACGTATCAATCACTTTCTCCTCACTTTCTACACATATCAAGTCTTTCTGATTGCTCCCCATGAATTTTAAGAAGCTCCTTTGATAGAAAAGACCTTGGCATCTGTAGTGCATGTCATGTAGGATTTAATCTTTTGTGACTGAAATGCAGGGCACAGCCCAGCTAAAACATCAGCCCATGTTCTTCTCAAACTTGCCAGCTGCTTTGCTTCTTTGTCTTTCTGATGCCCTCCCATGGCTTCTGCAGCTGGGAGGTCATCAGTGCACGTTCACAGGTCTCCATCAACATCCAGGAGTGACAACAGATGTTGCCAAGGTGATTTCTTTAATTAGATATGTTCTTTGCAGAATATGCTGCACATGGCACTAACAATGACTTCCTGTAATATATTAATCTATTCCTGTTACAGATTTGAGATGAGAAAGAAGGAAGTTATAAAACTTGATGAACAGTCTAAATTGACTTGTTATTCAAAATGCTCTGTTTTCTATCTAAACTGATGGATAATTAAAAGTTAAAACTCATCTGCAATACCAGGGATGTCCTGCAGCCAAATGTTTGTTTACAGTCCTTTTGTTCTATGTCGTATATTCAAGGAAGACCAATCTTACAAGATTTTACAATTTGTATAAGTATTAAAAAATCCTTAAATATCAGAGCTTGAAGAGTGGTCACCCTACAGCTGCTCTTCCAGTAACTCAGATGAGTAACTCACTTCTCTGCTTTGCAGGAAAGCAGCTGAGTGAGACACATGCAAATTAAATCCTGCTAACTCATTGTGGTAAGAGTAATATCTGTAGAAGGCTGCAATGGAAGCTGGGGTGATAACTTGTAAGGCTCTGCTAGATTAGTCAGGGCTTACCTGTCATCATGCTTAGTTAGAGGCTGGAATGTGAACTATAAGAAAGAAAGTTCAACAAGGAAATTCCCATTGTGCTCTGCTCCATTTCTCATTGACCCCCCTGTGATACATCATGTTGCAACAAATTCTGACAAATGATGAACAATCTGAGTTCTCAAGCTCATCCAGGGATTATTCTTCCTTCTCCACCTTCAGGGAAAATTAATTTGTTTGCTTATAAAATATTTATTTTATATTCAAGTGTTATTCACAGTTTCAAATCTAAAACATTCAAACCCTATTTGATTTGGAGGAAAGGGAAAGTGGGTCCAGTTTTCACATCCCAGATAATGATGCTGTAAGTTTTCCTCTACTGGATCAGGTTTCAAAAAGGGCTGGTTTTCCACATCCCTAGGATTATTATTTTTCCAATGAGATTATAAGCGAAGGCAGAAAGTTAAAAACAAACAAGCAAAACATTTTGGGTCACATAACTCATATTTGCTAATTTGTATATTGCCTGATAATATTCAACTCCTTGATTGAGAAAAGGCTACACTATTTCTGTAAGATCCCACAAATAGCAAGGGGAATACAGAATTTTTTCCTGGCATGAAAAAGGCCTAAGAAAACAAAGGAAAAGGGGATTGCAAATGAGGATTTTCAGAATTGTACCCAAACTCTAGACAATGCAAAGTACCTAAGTAATGAAATTAATTTTCCAATGTGACTATTTCTATTTTACTACTACCACTGCTCCTAGTGGAGATTTGAGGTCATCTCAAGCAGACTGGTCAGTCCATACCCTCAGATCAGAAACAACTTCATCATATTCCAAATCCACCCTTGGGTATTGCAGATCATATGGGAAACAAGATAATTGAATGTTCTGAGAACCCTAGAAGCTGATTCAAGCAACTGCCCTAGATAAACCTGATAAGTGAAACGAGGAAAGAATTTTAGCCTTAACTCTGAATATCCCTGCATTTGCCATTCATACAGGCAATACTTCACTAGGCAACTGCAGCCTTGGGAATGCAGGGGGCAGTCTCCACAAATGTTATGAGTCCTGTGATATTAAGAAATCTCCACTGGCTCAATGAATCAAGTTCTGTCACTTCACAAGCCACCTCAGTAGCACTTGGGGGTTGCTCTAACTCTGCAATACCAGCAACTACAAGACAGCAAAAAATTCAATATTTTCCTCCTGTTGTTACTCCTGTTTCACATATGCATATCCTTCTACTACTAACTGCAATTGTACCACCTTATGGCACAGATTTACGCAGTTACACCACTAAACATATGAGTGGGACGTCTGCACCCAAAAATGAAGGGGCCTGCAACTTCCACTCCTGTCAAGTTCAATTTCAAACAGCTTCCAGAAGTTCTTGAGACACAGATATATTTTCCCATTCTAGATCTTCTTAAAAGACATTGGAAAGCTCAGCCATGTGAGGGAAAAATGTCAGAACTGTCTTGCTAAAGGATAGAAACAGAGCGAACCACACTGCCATTGAAAGCCCCTCCCTGTCAATAAAGCAGTTTTACAGCAAAAACATTTAATTTTATTTTGTTTTTCATTCATTGCCATCAAGTCCTAGCTGTATTCAGGAAAAAGAATTTGACAGTTTCATGTTTTCTCTTACATTTCCCATTACTGACTCTTTTCATCTTTGTCCTAGAGCAAAAATACATTTCCCTTTTTAAGCTTTTGATGATAAAAATCTCATCTGTAACCCCATAAATGATCCTTTATTATCTATATTAATAATGAATAAATGTCTGTTGAATACCCCTGATCCTTTGCATTAATAGTGCCAGATGTATTATAGATAACCTTTTGATTTAACAGCACAAACTGTGAAACAATATTAAACCAGCAAAGGACTGATCTTACTGGAGTCACTAAGGTCAAAATTATAAACATTTCTTTCATTTCTATTTGTAAATTGTCCCATTATGCAGCATCAGTCTCCATCATTTATTTTTGAGAGAAGTACCACACTAGCTGCAGTCCTAGAAATAGAGCTCATAAATAATACCTTGAATAATTTTTTTAAACATTTCCGTCTCTTCCACTTCTCCTTCCTCATGCCTCCTGATGATCTTAATTAATAGAGCATTACTACATGAGCAGATCCCCTTCCGTTTACTGTACTATCATTTAAAAATATGTTGCTCGCCTCTTTTCCCATTAGCCCTGTCAGAATCAGGCACAAACTTCACTCAATCATTTTTCGAGATGACACTGGGAGAACTGTAGTTATTCCCGAACAAAGGGATGAAGCTCCCATTAGTTTAGCACCACTGCATTCCCTAAGTTTGACTGCTTTCTTCTTACATACCTGTTGTGATCATTCCTTTATGATCATTTTCAAGTGGGTTGCTGCTTTACACTGATGGCCATAACATCTGAAAAGCCATTTGCCTGTAACTCTGGATAACACCCTTCCTAAATATTCGCTTCTGCCCACTGTCCTGTAACTCCTGTTCCAACTTCCAATGCCTCTAACAGAAGTGAAGTGCTTTTTTCAATATTAGCTAACAAATTACGGCATGTCTTTTTATTTCAGGGGAAGAAAAACAAGATTCCCACTGAAGTCAAGTGGGAAATATCTTAATTTTATGCTTATTCTAAAGTGTAGCTCCTGAAATAGGTTACTTTATGCTGCCGAGGTTAAAGCATAGCAATTCTGCACACCCACTTACCTGCAGCAATAAGTGTAGCTACACTGTTACCAGGCTAATTCAAAAAGACTGAAAAGTTCCTATTGGCTATGCAGAACTTCATTTCTAGGATAGGGCTCCCTAACAGCATAACCTGAAAAATGTTGATTGACTTACGTGGAGCTATTTAGCCTTGGTGCTGCCCAGCTTTTATTTCCGGCTCCGTGCTACCAAGTTTGCCTAAGAACCATCTTTAGGAATACTCTTGCACCTCAATAGCTGGGACACAGCTTATCCCCAGATACCTGTGGCCTTTTTAGAAGCATTAAAATAACATTCTGCAGTGATAAAATTGCTACAGATACAATTCAATAATTACTAGTTTAATATCTAAGCATAATTTGTAGGGCAGTTACCCCTTAGATTCTGTTCAGAATCCTGTAGCAGCTGCAGTTACTGCCAAGTCTTGAAATAACTTAGCAATAAATTATTTCCAGACTTGGACATGCAAAATATAAAATTATGCTTTAGAGTCAATATTAACGTGAGTTGCAATAGTTCTTTTGGAATTTAAGAAAGAAAACTCAATAGATTTTGATACAGCAAAAGGGTACCAGGTATCAGTTATAAAGTATGAGGATGAACACTTAGAGAAAAAAATAAACTTCACAATTATTGAATTGTACCATTGGTCAAGTTTTGATGACCCACCACCAAAATAGCTTTTAGAGCTTGGATCTTCAATTGCATTTATTGTAATAAACACTTTTCAGCAAGGACTAGTCTCTCATTCTATCACTGCTGGAATTACCCAGGCACAAGAAAGGATCTCAAAATGTTTTTATAGACATGTATGTAAGAAAGTAGCATGCTTGGGCAGTTTAGCAAATTGTAGGCTGAAAAAATCCTATTTCTGTCATCTTATAGCTGAATTTGGTTTTGTATGTCAGTTCAAACCACGCTGGAGTGGTTTGAGTGTGAGTGAAAACCTGATGAAAATGAAGTCTACAGTAGTTTTGCCTTGGCCTCACACAAGCCAGCTGACAGCTTACCAGATTCAGCTATCCCAAAGAAAGTCAAAGGTAGCTTTTGACAAATAACCAACCAAAAAAAAAAAAGAAAAAAAAAGAGAAGATGAAACAATTTAAATAAAATTAAATTCTTGAGATAATAATAGCTAAAGTTGACATTAAAATTTATGGTGTTTGTTATCGCTTCAAAGGCAAAAGTAAGTATCTCTCTTCTGCCAGCGTTGTAACATTATCATACATCAACTAATTCCATTTGATTCATGAGTTACATCCATAACAGTTACGGCTGTTAGGCAAGATCCACTTTAAAGGCCTAATCCAACAAACACCTGCATACTTAATCACTTCAGTCACAGGCACAAGTGCTCCCTGTCTTGCAGACTCCTTTTCAACACTACATGTATGCATCTGTCAGGAAAGGCATGTAAAGATACATTTGGCCAAGTTCCTGGTAATCTGTTCCAGAAAGTGGCATGGCCATACCCTGATTCTGCATATCATCCCCTGACATCACTGGGCAGGTTCTTTTTTTGGTTGCTTCAGAGAACATCCAAGAGCTACAGAATTAGATGGACACATTGAAAAATGCAAAAATGAATCTGCCTGTGAAATCTTGGCTCAGTGGGTCCAAGAGCAGTTTTGTTGCTGGCTTGGAGTGGACTTCGAGGGCTTCACTCTCTAACTTCAGCTATTGGTATTGGTTATACATAATTCAAGCATCTCAGTAGTACCTACCTTAAACCTCCCTGTAATGTCAAATGGGAGAAACAGATTTTTCAGACTACACAGGTGATTAAAGAAGAGTTCAAAGTACATGTACTTTACTTAGGCTAAGCCCTGACAGGGGGATTTGTAACAAAATGCATATTTTAGCTACATTCTTTCTTAATTGCATAACAAAACACTGCTGACTTCATGGTTTGCTTTCTTGTTGAATGATAAATAGTGCCTCAAATTAAACATGATTGTTCTCTGTGAAACTAAACTACAGCTTCTTAAAGGCAGTAATGGCATTTCCTTTTTGTGTTGCTTTTCCCCATTTCCCCTTGATGAAAGCCACTGTCTGCATTGCCAGGTTTTAGGATATCAGCTGGACTGATAGCATCAAAGATATTTCATGTCTTGAATCTTTCCTTTGTCTCAACTGTTCTACATAAGAAATACTCCCACATCTGGTTCTTTGATTTTCTCTGTAATTCTTTGCATCTCTAACTTTATTCCATTACTCTAAATTAACATGTATTTCTATGTAATAGCCCAGACATTTAGGTGGTTAGCACTCCTTCAAATCTACCCTTTTCTATTTGCTACATTTACAACGTTACAAATATTAACAAATGCTGGTCTTAGTCTCTCACTTCCTTTATGACTCCCCTCATGTTCATTAGCACCAGGTCTTCAAGGACTCTTGCTCAAATCATTTGGTGATATTCTGCAGATATTTCATGCTGTGAACCACAGCAGAATTGTCACTGAACAGTTGACAGAGTCCTCATCACACCCTGTGTCTCTAGAAAAGACAAGAGCCATAGTCTGAAACCTTATATCTCTCTTTCTTTTTCATGTACAACTCTGGGTTCTGGTTTCAGTTAGAAGAAGAAGTTGTGAAAAATGTGGTTTTGCTTCCAGAATCTGGACTACCTGTGATATGTTGAAGAGACAATATTTGCTGCAGAGATACAGCCACAATGTGAGATACTGTAATAAAATAATAAAAATGGAATAGCAGCTGTTGAGAGAGTCTAGCTCAGCTGCTCTGAATATTGGACAAACTTTAATTCTCGATGTGGAACCCAACAAAACAGTTTTGCATGGGAGATACACAAGACATATTCAGCATGAATCACTGAATATAACCACCACAAAAATTCCCAAGCTTGCAGCTGGTCTTTGAGAACAACATACCTTTCTTCAATCAAAGACCTAATCAGTTAGATGTAGAATTCCCTGACTCATTATCTCTTCCTGAACTTCTTCCCCATGTTGCAACTCTGCAAATAAAGTTACAGCTCCAAACTGGCCTTAATCCATCCTTCCTCTTCCATCCTACCCATAAGAAGAGGACTCTTTTGGTATTTAGCATCTTTTGCATCTTTGAACAGGTGAAGATTTCTGAACACAGAAAAATTAACCTGTAAAATCTATATATGTTAGCCATCAGAATTTGATAGTTTTTTATTATTGTAAAATATTTTTTGAAATTGTATCTAAATTAAATTGCTCCAGCCCGTCCACAGTGGTACTATATATTAGAATAAAATTCCATAATTAGCAATAAATAAATCAGAAAAGCAGGATTTTACTGCTCCTAATATTTAATGCTGTCACACAAAGAGTAGTAGTCAATGCTTTTACCAGAGTAAGTAGAAGCAAGATGACATTCTCTTTCAATTCTGGGACGATTTAAGACAGCATGCCATTAGTGGTGACTGATAAGAAAGTGTTCTAGGTCCTTTTTCTCATTGTTTTGAGGGAACCTAATTTTTTTTTTTCTTCATTGAACAAGCACATTTTCTGTCCACACTCCAACAACCACAAGGGGTATCTTTTTTAGCTTCATTCACAGTCACCCTTCCTGGTTCTTCTGTCAGCCTGGAATATTATTTTAACCATCTCCAGAGGTCATCAGGGAAGAAGTAGTCAGGGGGAAAACATGGGGGAAGGGAGGGAAGCAGTGAAATAAGTAAGTGCAATAATTGTTCTTCGATGAAGAAAAAGGTAGAAGAAAAAATATCCAGCTTCATCAGTAATGCAGGCCCTGCCATCCCCAGATGTTACAGAAGCATTAGAATTGCTCCCTGCAAGAAAAATTGGATTAGTCACAATCTTGTAGACTAATGGGCACACTCTGTGATCTTTAGAGCTTCATTTACTGGGTTAATAGTGCTTTGCCTGAGTTCCTTTGCAATAGGGAAAAAAAAAAATGTAAGAAGAAATATTCTGGGTGCAGTCCACAGCCACTGACACGAGTAATATCATATTCATCACAGACAGACCTCGTATCTCATTACTACTGAAGAGTTTGCCCCCAAGGCATTTGAGCTCAGTCAGGCCAGGCCCCTCATGTGGAACCGTTCAGGTATATTGTGAAATGATTTAATGCGATAATAATGTCCACTTTGTGAGATAGATTATGTTTTTTATAGTGGCTGATGGTTAATGAATGATACATTAGCAAACATCACTAAAACATTATTGAGAAAATGCAGATATGAGATAGTAACTCCCTCATTCCCTGCCCCCACTCTCTCCCAGATGCATAAAAATGGCAAGCAGAACTTACAGAAAACAGAAAACTTGACATTATTGTGATGCTACCAGCTTGCATAGTCCCTCTCTTGTTTGCTTGTTCTCTAGAGAAGGGGCAAAAGAGATGTTTTAAAATGTTGTAAACACAAACTGAAATATCTCTTCTTAAATCAAATGAGAATCAATGAAAGTGCAAACCTGAAAAATACATTATATGTTGACCCAGTTTATTAGATGAAGCCGTTTACCCTGATTTGATTTATCTGGCAATACACTGCTCAGCTGTGAAATGAGATAAGAAGAGCCTATTCCCCTTATTTACAATATTATAGTGACTCCCTAGCACCACTATGGTTAAGGATCAGTCAGCAATTCCATTGCAAATACTATTTTTTTAGGGTTTGTAACATGGCTGTAGACTCATGCTTAGTTTGAATACACTAATCCAAAACCGAGATTAAATTAAAATCTTCCATTGAGTTCCATGGATTTTGGATTTATGAAGCACAATACTAAAAATGTGAATAACTCTAGGTAATTTTCTACATTTTTAGTTATTATTGCTGTGCCTTGAGAACTACCAAGAGGGTCATATCCCCTGACAGAGCAACTTTACTGAGGTCAACAGAATGACAATGATTTACACCCCTTGAAAAGCTGCTCCTTCTGTTAGGGTTATACTTGGCAAAGGTGAATTACACCAAGCGGTCCTTCTTCTCTTTTGTGTTACTTTGATTTTCTGTGTTCTTTGACTTAAATACATTTATTAAACCTCTTTGTCTCCTCAACAAGAGAGGAATTTGTCCCACACCCTTTCTATGGGAGTTAAACTACTTCTGAACTCACAGTGCAGAATTGCTGTGTTTTTCCATAAACCTTCTGGAATGGCTGCTGACCTAGAGTTTTTCCTGCTAAAATAAAGATATTGTCTGTTCCAGGACTTTTTCTTGTCTTTTGTTCTGTTTTAAAACTGAAGCCTCCAAAGAAGTGCTGTTCTAATTTCCTTCATTTTAATTTGTGAATGTCTTAAAAGAATTGAGAAGAAAAATAAGTAGGGAAGAGAATGGAAGGACTGTTTCTTGAGGTCAAACAGTATCTGATGAATGCAATGATACATACACAAAATGGATTTTATCCCTTTCACAGCCAGTGTAGATGAACACTTACCAGCAGCATTGCCCAGCAATAACCAGTTAGACAAAGCAAAGGCCTTTTCTGCTCTGGATTTCATTTGATCTGCACCTGTGTCACTGAAGAGGGTGGATCACATCAGTTATGACACTGCCTCATCTTCTAAAACAAAGCAAAGTGCGTATTAAAAAATCAATACAGCTCTTTAACAACAATCCTTCTACCTCATGGGCTTTGGAGAGAAATTTTAGAGGGGGAAAAAACCCAGAAATTTAAATAAATAAAGATAAAAATAAAGATAGAGTTAGTCCATTCATTTCCTCACAGCCACACTCACCAATTTTTCTCGGGTTCACAGGGAAATGTGTAATAACAGGGCTGTGTGGCTGCAATGGTGGGAGCTGTGAGGAGGTGGTGGAAAGAAGCTCCCTTCATCAGACAGCTGCAGCCCACCCAGGCCCCCACACCTATTTGTGAGTGGCAGAGCACGGTGATGGCTGTTATAGGGTTTTCTGTCTAATAAATCAAACAGAATCTGGCCAATTAAGCAATTTATTTTATTAAACAAGCAATAATAAGCAAAGCAGCGTTGGGCAGCCAGAGGTCTCCTGCCCACCAAGGCACACACTTCACACTGGTTAGTCTGAGTTTTTTGTACTCTTGTATTTCTTGCGCACGTGGTTTTCGCTGGTATCTTCTGTGTCCCTGGCCAGTTGCTAGGGGTCATTATCTGCCTTCTGGGGGTGGTGGAAGACCTTTCATCTTGTTAACTCCTGTTAACTGTTATCTTTAGTTGTTCTTTTGTTCAGCTGTTGTCTTATATTAGTTTAAGCAAAAGTCTTCTTTTTTTTTTTNNAAAAAATCTTTTTTTTTTTTTTTTTTTTTTTTTTTTTTTTAAAAAGGCCTTAGCTTAAAGTACATAGATCGTTTAAGATTTGATTAACTTTATATACTTTTTACAGTGGCTGTGAGGAAGAGCCTCGTCCCACCACATAAGCCAGCCCCAATCCTGGCTGCTGCCATGAATCTCATCAGTGCCAGCGGTGGAGGCCAGCAGCAGCAAGGGGTGGCTCTGAGCAGTAAGGACAGGGCAAGAGGTGAAAGGATCTGCGGGGTCAGGGCTTAAACCCACTTTGCTGAATTGTTTCTTAACAAGAAAAGACCATTAAAAGTTACGGCAGGAGGTTTGTGCAGTCCTGTGGTTCTCCGCTTTTGGCACCAGTGCAGGCGGGACTCCATCTCCGTCACAGCCCCCTTGGAGCTGAGGTGGCACGGCCTGGTGGGCCCAGGCGTGCTGTGCAGGGTAACGCCGTGGGTGCTGAGGCTGCCCTGGGGAAATAAACCTGCCAGAGGAAACACCCCAGGGCCAGTCACATCTCCCTGAGCCACACTCCTGCTCCCGCAGGTGCCCGAGGGAGAGGAGAGGTGGCTCCCAGGGGGCTGTGAGGAATTAGTAGCCCCCTTAGGTGAGTGTCCCCCTTGGGAATCTCTTGGAGTCACAGTGGGGGCACAGCCCCAGGCCTGGGCGTCAGGGGGACACACAAATGTTGAGCTCCTCTCCCCTCCAAGGGGTATCTAGATTTAGACTCCCAAGATAAGGGCACAGGGCAGAGTTTCTTTTTTAAAGTAGGTTCTGGCAGGCAAAAGCTCAGGATCTGCTGGGGCATGGCCTGTGCTAAGATGCACCTTGGCGTTCTCAGTGGGACCTGCCTCAGTGGGAATTGTGGCAGGAATCAGCCCCAGCTCTGGTTGTGATCTGCAATCAACCATCAACCTCCAGTTTTCTCTTCTTGGTAAGGTTTTTACTTTGCTTTCTTGATTAATTGATGGTTTAGACAACATTTTTAGGCTGTCCATATTTGCAGTGTTCTGAATTTTAGTATGTGGTTTGTCTGTACTACTTAAACACATCTCTTCTGCTATGTAGGCTCCAGCACATGTGCACTACTGAAAAAAATGTGCAGAATATTCTGATTCTGTGCATAGGCAGAAAATACTTTTTTTTCTACTTGCACTTAATATCTCATTAAGCATAACTGCAGTCATGATGTCTCACTTGTGATGGGTTGGTTGCCTCAGTCTTTTATAAAATAACATGTACTGTGCTTTTATATGTTCTGTTCTTTTTTCACACTGCCTGCTATGGTCAGAATCAGAGAAAAACTCAATGCTTGTATAGAAAACCCTCCTTCAGCTGGATCAGTAAAACCAAAGTCATACTCAGTCTTTGTGAATTGCAAATTAAACCTCCAAAGCAAATAGAAATTTGAGGCAAATGTAACCCTTCTATGTTATCTTTTTTGATGAATACAGACTGATCAACAAGTTAAGGAAAAACAAATTTACTTGCCCTTCTTGTATTTTATCAGAGAGATGGAATTCGCATAAGACAGGGGTTTTAGGATTAGATCTTTGTATATTTGGAAAAGATGCATATTAAAACTCATAAATTTGTGGGCCTTTCCACCATGGCAGGCAGCTCAAACTCTTCAAAAGAAGGCAATGATGACTTAAAAAATAATCAGAATATCTGGAAATTAGACAGAATATATCTGAAATTAATCTTTTAAAATTATGGATAGACAGAAAATATGGGGAATTCATGATTTATTCTCCTACTCTGTGACATTACAAGAAGGAAGGATTGATTTTTTTTTTATTCCTTGAGACATCATGAGGTGAGCTTTGAAATGAGACAAGGATCTTTGTTAGTGACAGAACATAACAGGCAGATAGTAGAGGCCAGAAACTCATGAAGAGAATCTATCTTTAACTGTCAATTTTATAAAGATGGCATTATTCCTTGACAAATACTGGCATTGATTTTTGTCAACCTGCTCACTGACACTTCATATTACTAATAATTTGAACCGAGCATTTCCTTATTTTTAGATAGAGTTGCAGATTTTTCTTAGTTAATTATACAGGAAACTATTTTTTAAGTATTATAATAATATTTGCTGTATTCTTCAAGTGAAGTTATATGACAAATTGTATACTTACATATCGAATCTAAACGCTTTCATAAACATCTCAGAGTATTTCTGGCATTTGCTTTTCTGTGACTGTTATTCTGGCAAGTACCTTTTGTGAACCATGACTATTCTTTTTCTTTATTTCCCCAAAGATATTGATATGTATGTGCAGAGAAGTGGAGACCAACTGGGGCCACCAAAAAAAATAGTAACATGTTTAAAACCAGTCTGAGCACTTAAAGAACTTCTCTCAGTTCAAGAAGTTGGAGTTACTGTGGAAATCTCAGTGCTATGCCTGTTAGCTGTAATACTGAGAAGTCCTGCTCATGGATTAATACCATACTGTATTAGAGACTAAACACACATGGAACAGAAGAACCTCTGTGTAAAATGAATATAAAGCAAGAAGTAAAATTGGCAGTCAGGTTAGGGGACACAAGAAAATACTGGATAGCATAATAGGTGTCATCTAAGGAATATTTCTTTTTAATCATAGTGTGAGCATGAGAATGGAATCCTGGTATCTAGAAATTCAGAATCAACCAACAGGAAGCAGCAAAATAAGTCTGCATATTTCACAGCCAGGAGTAAGCTTCAGGATAAATTTGCAACTAGACACACGTGATGTTTGCATTGTACAGAGGCTGTGTGAAGTCATTTATTTTGCCCAGTTTTCTAATTTTATTATTACATAATTAATCCTCAGAAATCCTCTGCCTATTTACAATAAACAAGGAGAAATGGGAGAATGTTTTATTCTCTAGTCTCTAAGTAATGATGAGAGCCAGTCAGTGAAACATTATCCCTTTGATGAAGTTATAAAAGTTCAGGTTCTTTTCCTGTCTTTTGTTTGTTTGTTTGCCCATTTCAGTTGTCTCCAGGTGTTTGGTGTTATCCTGAGCTTTTCAAGACGACAGGAAGGGGAGGATGCTTCTAAATAATATGTTGCACTGACTCCATAAGGCTTGTTTTGTCTGGCAAATGAATTATGTAAACCTTCTCCACCCGAAACTGTTTCAAGTCAATTAATTGTTGTAATTACTTAAGATTTCTTTTTAATGAATATGACTCTCAGGGGATTTGATGATATCCTGTCATCTGTAGGCCTGATAAATGAAATGTGATTTGTGGCTTGCTGCAAACCGAACCCTTGTACTCGAACAATGCCTCTCTTTCCTATGTGCTCATTAAACGGAAGAAATGTCCTTGATGGAATTAGGAACATTTGCTCTAGCTGGTCCCTAGTAAGAATGGATAGTATAGGCAGGTAAATTTTGGCAATTTACCCCTTTTGTTCTCTCTTCCTTTAAATGGGGGTCTTGTTAACACATAGACAATTACTCAGACCAAACACCTGACCCTGGTGAGGTCACTCATTGTAACCGAGAGCAGTTTAGCTGTTCCATCTCTCATCTCCATCAGGTGCACTGAAATGGGTAAGATTAGCAGTCAGTCAGTGCTGAAGAAGTATGATGATTTTTTATCCCATCCTTTGTACAGCCTTCTTCACTCCCACCAACACTGCCATCAGGACAGCCAGATTTGACTAGCAAAAGCACTTTCCCTTTGTTTTTGTGCAGCACTAATTTCCAGTGCCTCTCGAGAAAATCAGAGCTGTCCAGTACTGCACATAAAGACAAGCAATCCAAAGCAGCATGACAAGGAACCATGAAGTCTGCATTGGCTTCCTACAAACAGAGAGACTGCTTATATATCAATTTCAGCAAACCTATTCTCCCCTACACTGCCATTAACATAATCTAATCACCAATGCTAGGGATGTACAAAGCAGGTGGGTTTTCCTGATTGAATTTCCGTAGTGAAATGGGGCTCACTACTTTTATTGCAAGACCTTTCCTGAATATCATGTGAGTACATTACACATCATAAAAGTCATATCAAAATGTAGTGTCTTGGTCATAGTTTGGAATGTAAGAACAATGAATTATTGTGTATTAGAAGCAAAGATCACTTTGACATTTTTGCAATCAGGAGAGGGTGCCTCAGACACGTGTAGCCATTTAAATGTGGCGGTCGTGGGTGGTGTGAGTGCACAAAAGAGACAGTATCCCTGATAATAGAAGAAAATTAATAAAGAGAAGAAACTGGAATAAACTCCATATATTCGTTATTTAGGAAAAACAAGTGGACATGAAGGATAGGAAGGTAAAAAATATGAGGAAACATGACAAGGAAGCACTGGGTGAGTGTCTAGGACAAAGATGTGATAGAAGAGAAGAAAACAGAATTTTCAGAAAGGGATTATGCATTTTATAGTTCAGAATCCAGGAATGATTGTAGTGGTTTAAAAAACCAACATCAGATTCTGTATCTTTCATAAACTCTTAACTCTACTTCTTTGTGCTGGCATAACAGAGACTGTTCCACTCTTCCCCTTCCCCCTCATCCTGCCCTTTTTATCTCTAGGTTGTCAGGAGCTATAGGCAAGGATACAGGTGTACAGTAATGTGCAAAGAACAGGTTTTCCTGGCTTGATGGGCCCAGCTGAAAGAGCAGTATCTGGAAGTATTATGAAACTGATTGTCTTTGGCGCAGTAATTGGATGGAAGACATTCAGATCACCTTTGATTAGATGAACTTTTGAAACTACTGAGATTTATCAGTGCATAGATCTTATTCTCAGAGGGCTCAAGAGAAAGTGTCCCATTAACTTAATGAATCAGGCCGCCAGAGAAAAACTGCTCTTGAAGTCAGAATGAGAGATTTCCCATCAGTGGCACAAATTCTGCCAATAAAGGCAACAGGATTTCTCAAGTGAAATGAGATTAGAATATGTCTCCCCTGATTTTCAGTAGTTAAATGATTGACTATCCCGTAATAGGCTAATTATTAGATTTCCCTTCAATTTTTGTGTTGCACGAAGGAATGAAAGCTTGCTTTCCCTACCTACATTGTGTGGCAGCTGTGGCAGTGTTTCATCAATGCCGCTGCAAAGTCTTGACCTTTGAAAGGTGGCATGGTGCATTCATCTTTCCCAACCTCATCTGCCTTCAGCAAGGTGTCACCAGCTCTGAAACTTCTGGCAATTTGACAAAGGCATCTTCCCACATGTCAGTTCTTGTTATCCACTCTGTCTTCTTCACATATGACACACATGTCAGCTCTCATTTTTCCACTACTTGCTTTGTTTGTCCCTTCACAGGTGGGAGATTCCACATTCTCTTTTTTGAACCATTTCCAGGATGGTTCTTATTTCCCTGCAATACCTTTCTGGCCTTACTTGACAGCTTAAAAGATCCTTTTTGTCACTGATGGTTTGTGGTTCTTTACAAAGTGAAACAGATTTTTGGAGTCTCTCTTAGCTAGCTGTAGTATTTCCATGCTTTTTTTTATTAATTATATTCTTCCAGCTCCAATAGATAAGTTGTTGCTAAATGTTTTTGACATAATGTGTATGGAAGTTGCTCACATAGAGTTCTTGTTTAGTAGCTGCAGTGAATACTTTTATAGCCTCTTTATTCCCTTTAAAAACATTTCAAGTTCTGCTTGTCTCATCATGATAAAATGGGGTTATTGTGAAATATTAACATCCTAATTTTACAGATGGCAAAACTGACACCAACCTCCCACACACTCCTGCTTAGACTGCAGAGCTTCGAGTTGTGTTATTTGTGATGGGGCATGGACAAAAAGGTTATTCAAATCACTGACCACCATCTTTCCTCTCATCTGGAAGTGAAACAGCAGGAAACAGAGATTATGGAAACACATTCTTGGCAGTCTGTCATTCATAAAGGTGGGGAGCATTTGGCTGTGCCCCTTGTAGCTGCTCAGTGGCCTTCGAAGTTGGTGGTTCTAGAGAAGACAGACAAAACTTACAAGGAATACCTGTTGCCTTCCAAGTGGTCATGAAGTCTGAAATAACTCATATTGTTGGCCCTGTTGCTCACACACTTGGATGTCTGCAGGAAAGAATTCAATAAGAGCTGAGGCAATAGGCAGGTACAGTTCAAATTGCATATGATGGCTGCACATACTTAATTACTTATCTGAGTGATTAAATTAAGAGAAATTTGGCCATTCAAGTGAATCCTAAGCCTTGTTTCTCCTTCTATATGTGACTTTTTGCAGTTCTTCACATTTTTAAATACAGCTTATACTAAATTTATACCAAATGACATCAAAAAATAGTAGCAGATAATAAAGGCATCCTATTGCTGAGGTATCCTCCTAGAAGACTAGACTACCTTGGATGACATACTAATAAAATTGCCTTTTCTAGACAGTTTGGGATTTTTATTAATCTATTTTATTTTTTAGTCATTTTTTGTTTATTTGTTTGTTACTGGCCCACTTGAGAAGCTGCTAGCACAAAGTAGTATGACTAGCCGTGTTTGTCTCATCTATCAGAGTTCTTCTTTTAATGTAATACACTGAGATTGATCAGTCAATGACCTCTGTCAAACCAAGTCCATTACCTTGTTTTTACACAAATTTTATTGGGACAGTATGTGTTCTTAAAGTTGGAAATGTTTTTTTGTAACTGGCTAAATAACAAACAAGTGATAGATGAAATTGTAGTGTTAATTTATATCACGATGTTCTTGTAGTTTTTACACAAAATGGAGTTACCAAGCAAATCTGTCTTGCCCAATTCAAACATAATTCAAGTTAAAGATTCTAAAGAATGCACAATCTAAACTCAAAAGAAAGTTAACTGACAATATCAAATGAGAGGTATTAGAAGTCTTTAAAATACTCTTCTCCATATCAGGCAGTTTTCAGTAACAAAATAAAATATGTAATATTTTATTATTGTAGATAGAATGCGTGCTTTCAGAAATTGCCTATAGGCACACTCTTTTCAGCTACACAGTAAACACTATAAACTGCATGTCTCAGTAATAAAAGCATTAAGAACCACCCATTTACATTTTATAAGCTCTTCTCTGTTATTTATGTGAGTGAAATAACAATGTCTACATCAGAGATATGATGTGGACATTTATTAATTGATGTTTTATCAAGTTTTCATAGTTCTAAAATGCAAAGCATTTATGTTGTATGTGTCTGCATGTATATATCACATATATATTCTAATCATTCTGTGAATGTATCATTCTTGCTGTTCTAAATATTTCTTCAGTTTTTGCTGCCTGCATCAAAATCTTATTTTAAAAGTCATTGGTACTGTAAGTGTGAAATACAGTCAGCTATTTGAATATCTATAAATCAGCCATCTGTGATACACACTGTAACAACCAAAAACAGGAATCAAGTTTGCCAGTAAGTGATACTCTGATAAATCTAATTTTAAGTTATTGCTAAGGATGTATTATAATACATTTCATGACTCTAAATGGGCAAATAAGTTATTTCTGTCTTTACTAATTGCACTGTATGTGGTCATTTAGAGTAGTCTGAATTTAGATTTTTACTTCAATGGCAAATTACATGCAGCTCAAGGAAGTTTGTTCTCTGCTTCTGGAGATGTTAATTGCATTGTACACCACTGTAATCAAGAAACAAAAAAAGCCATGCAAATTGATATATTTTAGACAAGCAGAGCACTTTAGCAGACAAAGGACAACGTGTTCTCTTGTAACCTTCACACTAGTTTATCTGGAAATAGGTTTTAAGGAAAAGAATGGCAGAGATCTTTAGGAGCATGTGTGCTTCTAAACCGGTTTTTGCTTTCTCTTTTGATCTCCTTTTCTTTTTTCTTTTCTTTTCTTTTCTTTTCTTTTCTTTTCTTTTCTTTTCTTTTCTTTTCTTTTCTTTTCTTTTCTTTTCTTTTCTTTTCTTTTCTTTTCTTTTCTTTTCTTTCCTTTCCTTTCCTTTCCTTTCCTTTCCTTTCCTTTCCTTTCCTTTCTTTTCCTTTCTTTTCTTATTATCTTTGTCCTTTGCAAAATCTCGGGATTTTTTTAAAGACAGCCAAGTACAAGTTTCATAATTATTAAATATACCCTAATAACCTCCATACTCCAGAGGTTAGATCAATAAAGACACACTTCCATAATGACTGACCCAACCCACTGAGGGCAGGTGTTCAAATGATGTGACTGTAAGTCAGAAGAGAGTCAATGGCAATGGAGAAATTGGCCATAAAAGTATATGCAAAGCAAGTGTAGAGCCAGGATGGACTCTTAAGACACTCATAATCCCCTCATGCATACACACACCACATCCCCCTGTTTAGACACCGTAAAGCAGGAGGGGAGTAGGACACTGCAGTGCAGCATTCTACACACCTTCATGTCCAAATGTTCTCCCAAAATATAAGAATGGCACTGTCATGATGCCTGTCCTAGTACAGTGGATGTGTGCAGCAGATGAAAAACAGAGCACCTATGTGCGCTTTGTTTAGTGAAATGCAGTCCCCCAGTGATCAGAAAGTACATGATGAGAAACTCCCCCTTAAACCAGGTAAAAGGATGTTGAATACTATAACAGCTTTCTATGAATAAATCTCTCTTGTATATCCACATATATTTATATATATATATATATAAATAATTAACAATTCATCTCTGGGTGTTCCTAGACTCCAAGTCATGAATTTATTTTGAATACAGGCTCAGCTACTGCACAACATCAGGCAGTTGAGCATGTAGATATGCCTTTAGTTAGCCCAAATTAGAGCACACAGTCCTGTTAGGTTTTGGGGTTTATATGGGGATCGTTTATTAAATGAAATTTCTTCAGGAATATCTTTTTATTGACTCAATTTTGTAATGAAGCTTACTTTTATAAGCACCCAGATGAAAAGTAAGAATCACAAAGTCAATTAAAAGGGAAAGTAGATAAAATTATGTCACATAGTTTCAAATAAATAGAAGAAAAAAAAGTGTTTCTTTTGGTTTTGTTTTCAATCAATCTGAGTACATTGTCTCTGTACAGTACTTTCTCACCTCCACTTCAACCATTTCCAAAGGTAGAAGGAAGAAGAAGTAGGATACACAAAAGAAAAGCATTTTATGCCACTGGACTTCTTCTTAAACTTCTTAAAGGATTTAAAGGGCAATGTTATTAAAAGACTGTGGAATCTTCCTTGGCATAGTTAAATTGGCTAAAAAACTTATTTCTTACTTATTTAAAGTGTCCTTTATTATTTTACAATCTGCAACAGTACATCATAGATCATAATCAAATGTACAATAAATAAAAAATTACCATTGGGTTACATAAAGAAATGTGCTTACCCTGATTTAAAGCCCATGTGTTGTCACCTGGGGGAAACCTAGCAAAAGTGAAGGTTTGGGAAGTGAAGCTAGAATGTATTTGTGCCTGGCAAAATAACTCTTCCAGTAGAATGTCAGTATTGGTAAAATACTGTTTGTTAGTGTGGGGGAATCATGATTGAAACTACACAGACAAGAAAAATTAATTTTAGTCAGTCTAATTTTATAAAGGGCTGATTTCAGAAGGCTGGCAAGGAATGAGGATATATGATAATAACACTGCCAGCAGTGTTGGAAGAGGGCTCCAAAAATAATTAAAATGTCCTAAAAATAACATAGTTTAAAATAATAATAATAATTAATTTTTAGGTACTTTTATTAACTTTTTAACTTACAAGCCCATAGGAATTTAATTCATATTTTCATGTGGTTCTTTGCATCTGCAAACTAACTTCTAAGAAAAACTAGTGAATGGAAACTCAGATTTTTATTAAGTCTATGTAGCTGTAAGAAGGCTACTAAACACCATGGTAAAATAAGACCTTTGCAAGACTGTATATTCATACACATTTATAAAACACATGTGACACGTAAATATGTTAACCTCTATCTTTGTATCACAAAAGAAGAAAATAAGGGGCTTTTCAGAAATCTATAATTTTTCTTCGTGTAATAAATTTTCTGCCAGGCTTTGGTAGGTAGGAAACCTTCAAAAGAGAAGTAAATATTTCCTATGCTATGGTCTTTGTATGGAATACATATATAAGAAGCAGAAAGACAACATTTTAACTCTATATACTGTAATACTATGGTTAATACTGTAGTATTAAACTCCTTAACAGAAAAGTATGAACAAGGATGGAGAGATAGCTGGACAAATGCAGTACTTAACCATGCTCCTTTAAGAATTCCTGTGTGCTTTTTGGTTCTTTTTCATCACCATAAGCTCTCTGCTAGGTGTGAAACCATAAGCATATGAAAGCCTGTCATGCAGGTGTATTTTGTATACCTGCCACACTGTGAACTCACCATGTCTCTGGCCCTGAGGAGGAGTTCTCTTTCCTTGCAGCAAGATTATGTTTTTAAAATCTGACTTTTAAACCTCTTACTGAATTTTTTAATGGATTAAATTCATCATGTCACCAGCTGCTGTGCAGCTAATAGAGCCATAAAACACTGTATTAAAGGATTACCCATGCAAAATTTCCTTTTGTGCTAATGTGAATTTTAATACTTTTAACATTTAGTTGAGATGGGAATGTCCAGGAACAGCTTGTTCAATAGGTTGTTCTATAAAATTAAGTTCCTCAGCTCATCACAAATGCCAGGACTCCATTAAGTTGAAATTTTACAGAGAGGCTAAAATGATTCACTGTATATAGCATTCACAGGGAGAAAGGCAACATCTGTTTCTCCATTAATGCTATAAAACAAGGAAGTAAAACACACATAGCGTTGTAACTGCAGGGAAAGTGGGCTGAGCAGCTGAGAATCCTCACTCCAAATAAGTTGGAGGTCAGTTTATGCCATACTGTGCATGGGGTGTAAGAACTGAGGGAATGTGAAATCCTACTGTTTGAAGCAGGGTGACAACTGTAGGCCTTGTGTTTAGTCTCACATTACTGGGGAGTCAGGAGGAATTTCATGAAAGAAAGTTATTTAACTTGGATAGGAAGTATGTAGAAGAGAAGGGATAGTCATGCTTTCAGAACAGGGAGTGAGACCTTTAATTTTATTCTTATCTATAAACAGTAATTAGCCAGGTAACATTTATGTACCTGAAATCATGAAGTGACTGCAAATAGGATGTAAAAGGTTACAGTCTGAATTTCTTTCATCTGACAGCAACAAAATGGTCTTCTGGTGGATTCCTCTCTGCAGTAGCTATAGGATTAAGAGCAGGATGCCCTTCTGGCTTTTAAGTCCCATTTTGTGCAGAATAGGATAGGTGAACAGGATGCCAGTAGGCATTAGAAAGATCTTCACCAAACTTGTTCCATACTATCTTAGCCATAAAAAGGATCACTCATGGAAACCAGCATCACTAACTAGATGCAATCCTTGATTACTGCTGGAATGAATGCATAATTTAGTACTCAGACCTTGCTTCAAGGGGTTTTTCCTGCCCTACACAACAGGATAAGTTTGAAGGAAGGGCAAAAAACAGGCAAAAAATGACACTCCCAGTCCATCAACAACTGCACTGAGCATCACTTTTGATAGTGCATCATTTGAGTGTCAAAAATATGGAAAACTAAGTTTTCTTGTGACCCTAATAACATTTGTACAAAAATAATGATCAGACAAATCACATTTTGTGAAAATCATCATGTGAAAATCATTTTCTCCCCATAGTTTGTCTGAGTATTGCCCATACCAGCACCAGTTAATGCATGATGCCACACACTTTACCCTACTGGACGTGCCTGATTAGAGCGTGCTTCCAGATTCCTGGGGCATTCCCCCGAGTGCTTCTTCCATCCCACCCTGTGCATGTGGGAAAGGAGGAGGAACCTGCTCACACCAGCCAGACACCACACACTCTGGAAGAGAAGAAGGTGGCTGCCTTTGTCACTCACCAGTCCCAAAGTGACAACTGCCAGCAACCTCCTCTGTCAAAGCCTGTGTAGGTGTTTGCCTTTGAAAATTTCCTGAAGGGGAGGGATATTCTCAGCCAGGAGCCTGGTCAGTGGGCAGAGGAGGACAACAGGAACAGCCAGTGGATTTTAAGTTCTCAAAGTGCTTTAAAAATCCAGAAATTAGCAGTTGCCTTCTAAATGTTTTCCAGTTAGAGAAACTTTCCATATAGCATGTATTTTATACTGCTAAATTATTTGACAATATTTTGTGGTAGTGATAGTAGTAGTAGTAGCAGCAGTAGTAGTAATAGTACTAGTACTAGGAGTAAAGGTTTCTCATGCTCGCTTTGGAATAAAAATAGGGACAGTTATTTAAAATACAACACAAGATTGGTGAGGAAGTTTTAGCAGGAATATACTTGAGCTGCTGTTCTTGCCCCAACTGAATTTTCTCCACAGCTCCATATTTTGTTCTCCATGTGTATTAGTGTTCTGAGAGCCTGTCATTTCTTATCAGAATGAGAAAGGCTAAAGAGATAATATTTCAATAACATACTGGCCTGATCATAAAATAACTCAATGGAAATGTGTAACTGCCTCGGGCAGCACAGCAGGATAGTCAGCAGTCAGATGATTTCTATTCTGGGTTTCTTTTTTTTATGGTTACATTTTCTGTTATATCAGACATACCCTCAAGTCTTAGTTATGCTTTTATTCAAAAGGAGATCTGCAGTATAAAGACCTACAAAACTTATTATGATATATTACTGTAAAGAAATAAAAGTTGGTGCCACAGTAGCATATTGATAAGGACAGGCCTGCCACGTTAATTGACCTTTGTCATCTCAACCACCAGGGCTGAGGCCCAAGCATCTCAGTTGCTTAGCAACAAGGTCACTGCTTTTAGGCCTTAAATGCACCAAAAAAAATATTTAAGAAAAAAATCAGAAGATGTGATCTTATGAAGGCAGCAGATATTTGGAGGAGAAAAAATTTTTTTCAGTTGCTATTTTACCCTATTCTCTTGATCATAATGCTTAGAGGGCAAAAGGGAACCCAGGGTCTGAAGTTTTACTGATATAAATAAACAGCAAGACAGTACTGAAACCACAGGCACATGTTCTTGCTCAGTACCAGTCCTGAACAAATGCTTTTGATTTTTAGAACATCCATAAATGTTTACAGATAGCTTATATTATTCTTTTATGTGCATAAAATATATCCATACATAGCAATTACTAAGTGACCCTGGACAATATACATACATTTTTTGGACAGCAGGATGCAGCAGAAAAGTAAAGAAGGGTTACTATTGTCTAGATTCTATTTTAGCATTCTATCATAAACATTAGTGCTCACTGCTATTTTTAATGACAGGGCTTTAGGCAACAGAACATCTCCTAAAGGTCAGCTCAGAGAGCAGTTTGCTTCTTCCCTCCACAGCATGAAATACAGGGAAAAGTCAACACTTCTTTTAAACTTTAATAAAGGCCACAGAACAGGAGTGCTTCTCTGCCAGAAAGCAAAATCTTTGTACACAAGTAGCCAAACGTTCACTGCAGGCTACTCCTGAAGAGAAATCTTATTGCCAGAGTTATAAAATCTGCATTTTATTCCAAAATAGTCATCACTAAAAGTGATAAATGGCACCATTAATTTCTTTCTGTCTTCTCAACTAACCCTTTGCTATCCTAAATTTGAATTGAGAGGCTTCTGTTTTATCAGACCTAGTGTAAATAACTACATGGTTTTCAGTGAACAATGTGTTTAATGTAAAATAAATGCCAGTACTTTCTTCTTACAAAAATCAGCTATGGTTAAACCTTCTGATAAATATGGGCCACAAAAATGAGATTTTTTTATTTCATATACAGTTTTACTTTAAATAGTCTAGACCTTCCCTAGAGTGTTTTAATCTTTTCTCACTGTTGCTACATGGCAACAGAAGTATTTGTATGGAAGCTTTTCACAGAACCATAGAAGCATTGAGGATGGAAGGGGGCCCCTGGGTTAGGCTAGTCCAATCTCACTGGATAAGGTTCCCTTGCATCTTCTGCTCTTGAGGTGGAGCAGTCCCAAATCTCCTAACCTCTTCTCATACAGTACTCTACACCCTCATTCATCCTCATGGTCCTATGCTGGCCTTGTTCCAATGGATGTTTCTTGTACTTAGTAGCCCTAAACTGCATCCAACACTCCAAATTGATGCAATCAGGGCTGTCACATCCCACCCACTGTTTATTCACCTAATTTATACTTCTGCAATTTGTCTATCAAGATGTTAGAGTGTCAAAAGCCTTACTGTAGCAAATATAAACAACAACCACTGGTCTCCTCTCAACCACCAAGCTAGTCCTCTCTTCACAAAGGCAATCAAGTTGGTGAAGTGTGGTTTCTCCTTTGTAAATGCATTCTCCTCTTCCTCCATGTTTTCAGAAATGGTTTTCAGGATTTTCACTACTTGACCTTCCCTGGGATTGAGATGAAGCTGACCTCGATTCACCATGTAAGAGTATCCCATCAGACTCAGGCATTCATGTATGTCCATTTATTTATATAATCCTTAATCCAGCTCTCCTCTGCTGAGGGTAGGTCCTTCTTGCTCTGGAACTTCCACACTGGTCTGGGATTCCTTAGGTTCAGTCATGCTTTTAAGACCAAGGTAAAGAAGGCCTTAAGTACCTTGCCCTATTTGTTGTTCTCTGACACCAGATCAACTATCCCATCCATCAGAATGTTTGTATATTCTCTGCAGTCACCTTCTGCTGGTGATGTGCTAGCAGAAGATCTCATTGCCCCTCACATCCCTCATGAGATTGAAATCAATGGGCTTTGTTTTTTCTTACCTGGTCTTTGCATACCCAGACAGTGTCCATATATTCCTCCTAGGTCACCTGCCCCTGCTTCCACCTCCTATACACTTCCTTTTTACATCTGAATTTTGACAGAGCTCCTTGCTCACCTGTCCAGGCCTCTTGCCACCTTTGCTTAATTTTCTCTGCATAGAGATAAATAATTCTTGAGTTTGGAGGATATGATCCCTCAAAATCAATCAGATTGATTTGAGATTAATTTTCTTAGACTCATCTTCTCTCCAGAACCATTTCATATGGGATTTTTTTCAAGCAGATCCCTGAAAAGCCTGAAGCCTTTTCTCCCAAAAGCCAGAGTTGTACTCCTTTGTGATGCTTATTTTTTTGCCTCGGTATTTGCATGTTTTCTATTAATGATGTTTAAATGTGAGGGGAAAGGGGCAATGATACACAGCTATAAAATGACAGAAAAACTGCTTTGGTTGCAAATTGTCCAGAATATAGCAGGACTTAAAGAACACATTCTAGGCAGGGATGCTTCAGCAAGCTCTCACTGTCTTAATTCAATGTCCTTTCTTTCACTTAAGTTATGTTTCTAATAAAATGACCAAAATACCTACACTCAGTTGTTAACTGGACCAGCAGATAAAACGGGCACCTCAGTACTGCTTTCTCAACTTGATACCAAAAGTGGAATTTGAATTTGGTCCTCACAGTTGCATAGTAACCTCCAAAACAGAGTTATCACTAAGGTTACAGATACTGGAGAAGGCTGTGTATCACATGAAGACTGTACAGGACACAGTAATCAAGCATTAGTCTTTTCCTATCTCATGAAGATGGAGCATTTTGTCTCGACAATACATTTGAGGAGATAAATGCATTTAAGCAGGAAAATTCATTTAGAAACTGTGATAATGGACGTCATAGACATTCCTAGTAGTGTCCTGAAACAAGCTCCACTTGCATAAAAATTTAAATGTCTGCACAGACGGTGTCTAGCAATGCCTTTAGTCTGACAGTATTTAATAGTTGTGTGCAGGGAACCCAGTGATTTGCACAGTTGTTTTTTGATCTTACTTGTTGATTTTAAATAACATCAGCAGGATGTTTGCCATGAACAAAATATCAGTTTTAGTACAATATCTTTTTGGCTAATTAAGTTTAGCCTTCTGATAACTTCCTGAACATCAAAATGTTCATCAGTTGTAACAGCTAAATCAGCATGGCAGTCTCTGTCTCTACACCAAGATAGGGTATTCAGTATCTGTTACCCTTCAAAGTTACCTGCTTTTGGTAGTCATTAACACCAAAGATTGCCAAAGGTTTTTGATGAATTCAACCCTGGCCTACACATAAAAGTTCTGTGAAAGTGTGAATTTCAATGGTAGCACTATGGAAGTGACACAGTAGGAGGGCAGGAGTATCAGTGCAATTGTAGTCAGATAACAAGCACAGCCCTCCTGCTGCTTCTTTCCTCTAGTTGTCCTGTGTAAAGAGTCTCAGAAAAAATACACCTTTACTAGAGTAGGTAGATCTTTTGTACAACATTCAGCAAAATGTGACTTCTGACATAAAGCCCAAGTACATTTCTGGCTTGGAGAAAGACCGGTGTAAACCTATGGAATAAATATTTTAAAATATAGGTGATTATGCCTTTAAATAGTGATAAATGAGGCCACAAACTGTAGCTATGCTAAGCCCAGATTTCAACTCCAGCAGCTTCCAGAGTGGTATGCTCCCTTTTTTATCCCAAATGGCACACTCCTACAAGGCTCTGCAGGTGTTAGTTCACCATGATGGTGAAAGTCTGAAAGCCAGGGAGTAATACAGGTGAGTGCCCTTCAATTTTCCTGCTGAGTCAAACTAATCTTGTGTGTTCACAGGTGCTACTAGAGTGTTCTTTGACCTGCAAGACTGAAAAATAAATTCTTGAAAAGATAATCAATGAAAGTCAGTGATCATTAGGACTCTTAACAAGAGGACCAGCTGAACCGAGTTATGCTGTTATTGGCACAAGCAAGTAACAAGTATTTCTAACACATGGGGGACTTAGGATCATTTGAAACAGCAGCTTAGGAAAATCAACCAGTGCCCAAAATTTCCAAAAAGAGATCCGAAACAAAACTAAATGTCCTGAGGTAAACTACAGTAAGTCCATATTTGATTCCAAGTCTAGACAAAAGGATAGTCAGTACCTGCACAGGTATGTCAGGTTTTGTATAGCACTGGGTAACAGTTTCTCTGCATTAATTTGAGGTCAAAACTGCTCAAAAGAAATATTTCCTTGTACCCATTCTCTTTGACACCTTTTCTCTAGTAATCTTGCAAAAGGACCCAGTGCAAAGTTACTATGGTCATTCTTATAGCACAGAGAAAAAAAGCTGATTGAACTTTTTACCTTTTGGTTATGCTTTTGATCTGTAGCCCACATGAGCTCATTAAGATCATATTATTTAGCTTAAACTTCAGATACTTGACCATTTCTCACAGTAGCCCCAGGCTGGGTGCAGAGTAATATTGTTCATGCCGGCTTCCTGGCATGGCAACATGTCATAAAGTATCTGCTGGGATATGACAGAAGAGGTAGGCTGGGGGGTGGAAGATGGAATAAAGAGGCTCAGACACTTATGAGAAATTGCAAGGAGAGGTCAGTGCCCATCAGATGGTAGGATACAGAATCCCAATTACTCAGGAATGCTCAGTGTGGCCCGCCTGATGCAGACTGCAATAAATCTTATGGCAGGCATTAGGAACACCTGGTTTCAGATGAGAAAGCTTTTCTTAGGTCCATCTAAATCAATCCTCTTTCTTCCCCTTGCCTGCACTGATCTCTATCTAGTGGGGGGAGGAGGGGCAAAAGCAACAGGCAGGTGATCTTATTATGGGTCTTGTCAGCCTCACTAATGCAAAACAGGTAACAGGCAGAAGAGACAAAAAGGAGACGGTTTAAACTGTGCAATAGTTTCTGTCATCTGCCTTGAGATTTGAGAGGAGCTTGGCATATGTCAAAACACTGGATTCTTTCCAGCCCACACTCAGATGTCAGATGAGCTTGATGGTCATGAGTCCATCCATTAAAAGCTTTTAACATTGCTGACCTCCTGCATAGCTTGGGTCCATTGTTCTACTGGGAGAAGCAGGGAGGTAATCAGAGTTCAGCCACTGTCAGCTCTACTAATCTTGCTTTTTTAAAAGACAAAACCTTAATTTGTTTTTATTTTTAATAAGGCCATAAGCATTATAATTGACTATTTATAGATTTCTATATTTTAGCTTTGCTGTCTGATGAGGTGTAAGCTCTGATTTAAGCATTTTGCCTGGACTGAAACATCAGTAGGATCTTTCTCCTCCAACCTGCTCTCATAAAAGTTGCTTAATCTCTCAGAGATCTCTACTCTTCCATTAAATTCTGCTGATACTGGTAAAAGATTCAAAATTCACAAAGGAGGGAGATATACATACACTTGTACAAGAAGGGGGAAACTAATTATTCCACGAGCTTGTTCCTTGTCAAATAGCCCGAAAATCAGCATTGGCAAGCTGGGGTTGTGTTTCAGTGTGTTCTCCATTTTTTCTTTCTAATTTTCTTTTATCTCTCTAAATTTTTTAATTTTTTTTAACTTCCCATATGATTTTTTTCCTTTCCCTCAAGATGGGGTTTTCCCTTTTGGAGAATTCCCATGAGGTCCCCTGAGACATAACAGAACATCACATGACCCAGTTACAAATAGAGAATGTATGCAGAGCCACATGGTGGTCTGTGTGTATGTGACTGTCCCAGCATGGCTGTCAGCAATCTACTGCAAACAGACATGTAGTTCTGACCCTGGCTAACACATCCATAATTTTCCATGATAAGAAAGGCCAGTTCAAGGCCTTAAACCAGGAAGGAAGTATAATAAACTCTTCACACTGTGGTAGATTGGAGCTTGCTGACTTCCCCATTGCACCTTGTGAGTAGCCACTCTCTCCCCAATAGCTCCAGGAAGAGTGTCACCCATGGCTATGTGTAATGAAAGCACTGGAGAATCTGCCACTTGGGATCATTTCACTGGGCTTCCTCGCTGATAAAATCTTCTCCCCATGGTATATACAGCAGCACCATAACTCAGTGCACTCAAAGCTACAGGAGCCACTGAAAAACTTCACAGTAAATTAAGTACAATTAGCACAGCAAACATCTCTATTGCTGGCCTCAGTCTTGTAATTATTCTGATAGCACTTATTATTTGGGCCATTGCATGAATCAGTGGTCTTTGTAAATGAATATCATCATAATTAAGTCCTTTTTCAAATAGAGTATCCCTGGGTACACTAAAGATTTGGGGGGAAAAGGGTTAGGTCTTTCTAATTGAAATAAACACTGCAGTGCCACTTATCAGATTCTGTCAGGTGAGTGCCAGAAGGACAGCTACAAAAAGAACCCATGACCTGGTTCTTCTTGACTACATCAGTGTTTAGATGCTGAATTTTTGTATTGTATCCCGATGGCAATGTGACACTGGCTGCAGAAGAAAACCTGGCTAGTAGAGTGAAAAGCCATGCGTCAGACTGCCTGTGTCCAGCAGTAGATCCCTCATATCTGCTGGTCCTCTGTGTGTCTGTGAAGCCCTGTGTCACTATGGGATGATGTAACTGAAGTGCACAAACCTTAAAACACAGCTCAAGGCAGATTTTCTCAGTGCTTGGCAGCCCCTGTTCATTGCTCATTGCTGCCTGTGAAAGCACTCTGCACTTAGCCTTAGGCTTACATTTAACATCTTTCACCTAAAGAGTTTGCCAGACTAGGAGCCAGCCTGGCTAGGCTGAACACTGGGGTTTTGTGTCTGAAGTACATCCCTTGAACCATAGAAACATGATGCATCCTTAGGATCCTCACAACAGTTATCTTGAGATCAGATTTGGGATGGGTTGGCATTGTCAGCATCTCAAATTCTTTCTGAAGCCAATGGGATCTATCCAGCTTTGCAGCCTCCGGGAACCTGTTAGCACTACTGCTGTTTTACTGCCCAAATATAGGTGGAGGTGACTGACTTCAAGCAGCAAGGCTCAAAAAGCTGTGGCTAGTACAGCTGACAGCATAATTATTTGAAAAGGTTCGACACCTTTCTTGCTTTATACAGACTTGACACCACTGAGTGACAAAGTGGTGGCAATTTGTTCCATTTTCAATGATCCCAAGAGTAAGGGTGAATCGAGGACTCATCTGTTGAGAGCATCAAAATAAGGAAGTGTAAAGTGACTGAAAATGACAAGGTCTCATCTCAGAAATAAACTCCAGTAATAAAGATTCACATTTGTGATCATTCTGTCTACATAACAGAAGTCAGGTGTGGATAAGTGCCAGCAGAGATAAGAGGTAAACAGCCAAATAAAAACTGCAAGAAAAGATATCAAAGGATAATCTTCATAGTTAAAGTATGTGATTTTGACTCTTTACAATTTGCTCCTACTGAAGGTTTTCTACATGCTTAAAGACCAGAAGCATGCAGAATTTTAGGCAAGGGAATGCCAGATGCATTTCTCAGAGAGGAGGGGCCACTAGGTGGCACAAAAGTTGCCTAATTTAAGCAAATTCTCTGATTTGAGATTGGAAAATGTCACTCCAAGGGATGAATTGCAGCTTTATAAACTCAATCTTGTAATGCAACCAGCAAGGGAAATACAGAATCTCAGGCTAGTTTAGGTCTTTCCTGTACATTGTAGGATTACAATAGTTCTGCTATTATTGTCTCCTCCCCCCAAAGAATCCAAAAAAAGCTAGTTTGTCTTAAAAAATAATAATTGACTCAATCTCAGGAAAAGCAATTCTGCAAAATAAGAACAGAAGAAAAAAAAATGTACCAACACAATGCTTCTTGTATTACAAACCAAAAATGCATAACCAGAAAGAGCTGATGGATTAATTGTACTTTGGAAGTAAACATGACGTATTAAAAAAAAAATTGTATTTGCTCTGTAATAAAATCTAGAGAAAGCCTCAGTGGCACTTAATCTGACATCAAGTATATAGGATTATTTTTGAAAGAGATGATAATGACATCAGAAAAAAAAAAAAGAAGAAAAAATATGTATTGTGGGAGAGGTTGTAGCAGTGAAAATTTGTAACCTACAAGGCAGTCAGATATTGCAGAAGTCATCCTCACCCACGAAATCTCGGGGCACTTAAATATGATCCTCATCAATAAAACAGAAACAACTGAAGACCAAACACTTTGGCCTCATTGGATGTGCAGGGAAGATCCCAGAACTCATCTGACCCCCTGGCCATACAGAATGTTGCACAATTTGCTGCTGGGGCTACCAACTGTCTGAGCAATGCCTTACACACTACATGAATATCCTCAAAATCATTCTGGTCAAGGACAGTCAACCTTGACAATCTGAAATCAGTTTTAATGAGAAGACTTTGATGGGCATTGTCAGCTTCTTTCAACCTTGGGCTTTTGATTGACTGCTGAGGACTGTCCTTTAGATGATAACAAGGATGCTGTCAGTCCTGCACAGATAGCCTGCACCGGGCTTGAATGCAAAAGTACTGAGTGTATAATACATGCTCTTTCTGCTTCAGAATGAATTTTTGCTTGAATTAATTTCACTGTAGATTGTATTTAAAAAACAGATGTGGATGATACCTTTAAAATTAGCTGCTCCTCTCAAGGTAAACTATGGGCCTGATGACAGAAGTATAGCTCTTGAAAACGGGAGGAGAGGAGAGGAGAGGAGA